>PVIU01004975.1:0-119793 GCA_004026605.1 Ondatra zibethicus
TGCCCTGGGAGGTCAGAAGAGGGCATCAGATCCCCTAGAACTGGAGTTTCAGACTGTGAGCCGCTGGCTGAGCCATCTCTCTAGCCCCTAACTGTTAACTCTTAAGAATTTCTTTAACCCCATGCTCTTGTGTCTCATCTGGGTTCTGGCTGTATGTGCTTTGATCCTTCTCAAACCCCTCCTTTCATCCTTCCTGTTTCCCTTTGTCTCATCTGTAATTCACTCACAGTGCTTTCTTCTCACCTATCTTGAGTTCGCTGATTCTCTCCTCAGGCACATTTGCCCTTCAAGGTGTTATGAAATGTCTAAATTACATTCAGTGCTAGAACCTTCCATTTGGTTTTGTAGGTCTCTGCTGAAGTCTTAATCCCATCTTCTCCCTCAAATGCTGAGCAAACAGATTCAGACTGCTCTGCAGATCTCTGGCCTGCAGCTGTTGCTGCGACCATTTGCACTGTCTCCCAGATCATTTGGCGTTTCTACTGTACTCTGACTGTTGTATTTCTGAAAACTATATTGCAGATATCACTAAAAGTCTGTGTTCTTCCAGGGACGAGTCAGATCAGCTGCACAGGAATCCCGAGCCTCTGCAGTGTATCGTTATCAAACCATGTCTTCTACTCACCTTACTCCAGAGTATACTTACTCATTGACCAAACTCAAAGTGAGGGGTTCGCTGGCCTTGCCTAAAATCCATTCCTGTGGTGAGTGCCACCTCCTCCCTGAGTTCTGTCCCTCAGGGCCAACACCATGCTCAGAGAGGATACCCCTCGGGAGGTAGATGTGCCTAGCAGATGCTGGTCGGGAACACACCTAGTTCTCATTGGGTACAGGTTAGGGGTACAAAGAACGGAGTCTGCCCCAACCGCTTACCTTGTCAGGGGGGAGCAGGTAAGGTGTCTGATTCCATGTGTTCCTGGTGGACATTCCACTTGTGTCTTGGCGTTCTTAGACAGAGGTGCCTCTCAGCTCTGCACGGCTGCCCAGTAGAAAGGCAACCGGGCTCCCGTTGCTCTTTCTGTACCAGTGATGGGTGATGGTCTCTAGCCCTTGACATGAGGGCGCCACTGGGTCCTTTTGCTTTGAGAATGGATGGGCCCAGCTTGGCTCTTCTCACCTGACATTTCCAGGCCGCAGTTTACGGGCCCTGGGAGCGTTTGTATAACCCCTTCCACATGTGTCTCTAGCGTGCCCAGCAGCCCACCCTGTCCTGTCTTCCCAGCCTTCTCTGCTCACTGGCTTCTGGCCCTTTTGAAACCACAGGACTCTGGGGTTTTCCTTTCACACCATCAGTCTTAGCTCCTGCTGTGCCTGCCAGCCGCCCTCTGTTTCTTCCCATCCAGGGAAAAGGCAGGAGGTCAGAACTTGCCCAGCTGGTTCTCCTGTGGTTTTCTTCACACATGACAAGGGCATCCTGCTAAAGCAGACCAGGTCTCACCCACATAACTGGTCCCTCATGTGTCTCAGGGCAAGGCCCTTGCCCACTCCTGTCTTGTGGGCTGGGTGGTAGTTTCTGTATGACTGTCCCTTTCTCAGCCCTGCTCCAAGCAAGCTTCCCTTTCTTAAGGCTCCACCTCCTCCATTCCAGGATTCTACCCAACTATCTCCATCCTAGTACCTGTATTTTTTTCCTCTAGATGCCTAAGCAAGGGTAGAGAGCACCCTTAGGAGGTCACCTGGGAATCAATCCCGTTGAGCATCCTAAAAGGTACTAGTAGTGACTCTATCTGGGAGGGACCGAAGATCTCAGGGGTCACAGTGAGCTCTGCACATCTATCTGTTATCTGGGGAGGCAGAGGGTTAGATTCTGATCCTTCTAGAAGCCTGAAGGGAGGTTGGTGGTGCAGACTTAAGTAGTTCTCTTTCTGGCCTCCAGGGGGCAGCAAGCCCCTAATCTTGTGTTGCTGTGTCCAGTTACAGGTGAGGTTTTATGGGCAGGGAAAGCCCGGTAGTCACGTGTCTTTGTCATTTTGCTGTTGGGACCAGATTGTGGGCACTGAGCCCTTAGGACTGGCAGGGATATAGCCAGCAGGACAGCTGGTGCTGGGTTACGCGGGGTGGTGGGGGGAAGAAGAGGGGAAAGGTGGGGCCCTCTTGCCCAGACCTTCTTTGGGTATAGCAGCTCTGCCTTGATGAGATCTCAGGGAGTTTTAGAGGGGCCTCTTAAGATTGAAGAGGAAAGGGAAAGGCCAGAGCATGGATCATGTGATAGCTGATGTCGTCAAGGCAACCCTCAGGACCAACACTAGAAGGGGTGTGTGTGTGTGTGTGTATGTGTGTATAGTGTGTGTAGTGTGTGTGTGTAGGGTGTATATGTGTGTAGTGTGTGTATGTGTGTGTAGTGTGTGTGTGGTGTGTGTGTAGTGTGTGTATGTGTGTGTGTGGTGTGTGTGTATAGAGTGTGTATGTGTGTGTGTAGTGTGTGTGTATAGAGTGTGTATGTGTGTGTGTATAGTGTGTGTAGTGTGTATATGTGTGTGTGTGTAGTGTGTGTGTGTAGAGTGTGTATGTGTGTATGTGTGTGTGTATAGTGTGTGTAGAGTGTGTATGTGTGTGTGTAGAGTGTGTATGTGTGTGTGTGTAGTGTGTGTGTGTATAGAGTGTGTATGTGTGTATAGTGTGTGTAGTGTGTGTGTGGTGTGTGTGTGTAGTGTGTGTGTGAGAGAGAGAGGGAGAGAGAGAGGTATTGCCTTCTAACACACCAGGAAGCCCATTATCTTGGGAGCATCCCCTGAAGCCCAGAACCCTTGTAGGCCTCCCACCGGGATCTGAACCCCAAGGACCTGGATTCCTTCCGGGACCCCCCAGGACCCCTGCCCAGATGCTAATTCTGGTTAGGACACCCTTCCAGGATCTTAACCATCACTAGGACACCTCCTAGGGTTCTGAACTCTTCTGGGCCCCCATTGCTGGAAAACCCCAGGACCCCAACCCCTGGTTTGGCCCCTTTCCTAAGAATACAGACTTCTCTGAGACTCACTTCCAGGACCCTAACTTTCTCCAGAACCACCAATAGGACTCTGAGTCTTGTGGGGGACCCCTCCCAATCCCCATTAGTACCCTCTCCCTACCCTGGCCTCCTCTGTGCAGATTTAGGGGAAAGGGGAGATCAGGGTGGTGAAGACAGGCAGGCTTCATCCTCTGCAGTGCCACCTTGTGGTGATACATGGGCAATGCTAGTCTGCTCAGGAACCTCGTTTGAAATTAGGCAAAGTGATTAAATATATATTTTTCAGGCAGGCATGATAGCATACACCTTTAATCATAGCACTTAGGAGGCAGAGATAGGTGGATCTCTGTAAGTTTGAGGCCATCCTGGTCTACCTAGAGAGCTCCACACCAGTCAAAACTACATAATGAGACCCTGCTTCAATTTTTTTCTTTTACATTTACTTTTTATGTGTGTGCATGCACATGGGGAGGTCAGAGGGCAACTTTGGGGAGTTGCTGGTTCTTTCCTTCCACTATGTGGGTCCCAGGATCTAACTCAGGTTCTCAGGCTTGGTTGCAAGCACCTTACTGAACCCCCACTGTGCCGGCAAATGGGACTTGCTTGTTTTTTTCTTTTTCTTTTCTTTTTTGAGACAGGATTTTTCTGTGTAATTTCCAGAACCTGGCTGTTCTGGAACTCCCTTTGTAGACCAGGCTGGCCTCAGACTCACAGATCCACCTGCCTCTGCCTCCTGAGTGCTGGGATTAAAGACGTGCGCCACCACCCCTGAGGTAAATGGGACTTTTAAAAGGCAGCGAGAACGCAGAATTATTTTGTATATTTCATCTAAGGTCAAACTCCGAAGACTGTGAGAAGCAGCAAAGTAAAATGCCCCCTGCCTGTTCGTGACCCTGTAAGGGCTGAACCCTGGGATCTTGGTTGTGAGCCTGCTTCTCCGCTGGGCTAGGGCTGGCTAGAGTCCTCTGAACCTGGGAGCAGCATCACGTGTCCCTGGCACCCACAAAGCCCAAACACTAGCCAGCCCAAGTGCGATGGAACAAAGCCAGAGGCCAGGGCTTCTCTGGGAACCTTGTGGAGCATAGACCCTCACTCTCCTGCAGCTCAGCTCTCAGCACAGGAAAGCTTAGGCAGCCAAGTGAGGCTGTCTCTACCGTGAGGCCCTGCGGCTCAACTCATCCTATTTCTGCTGATCCTTCCTCTCGAGAGGCTGTTCAGATCTTCTTGACACCATTGCCTTTAGAACATCTTCATGGGTTAGTTCTTCAGGCTTCTGGCTATGCACTGAAAGGAATCCTAAAGGGGGCCACTCATCCCCACAAAACAGGTGTCTCTGGATACCCGGTACCCACTGTTAACCTTGTACTCTGGCTGGGACCCAGCTGTGGGCAGGAAGATGTTGCTGCTGCCCACCGTTGCTCCCAACCCTTCATTGGCTGGCTTTGATGACGTCATCACTTGGAAGGGGTTTCTGAGAAGGATGGGCCTGGTACCCTCACTCTTTGGGGAAGAGGGTTGAGCCCCTGGGGATGTTTAAACCAAGCAAGAGCTATGGTGAAGGTTGTGTTCTGCTTGTTCTGTGACTCTTTCTGATGCCTAGCGTGGTCCTCGTGTACCTGAGTAGTTCTAGCTTCTGCAGAGCCAGGGTGGGGCCTCAGTTTTTCAAATTTGGGTTTTTAGCTGGGGGTGTGATAGGCCTGTGACGAGTGGGTGTCATTTTCTCTATTCTGTTTTGCATACTCCGCAAGCAAGCCTTTCCATCTCACGGAGAATGGAAATACAACACAAAATGACCTTGAGAAAATTTCCGCTATTTTTAAGGTTAAAAGCATCCCTATTCCAGGAACTGGCTGAATATTTGAGGGCAAAAGCACATGGCATGTGGGAAGAATACACCGCTGGCCGTCCAGCCAGCTAGTGAGTTTTATCCTCCACCCCAGCTTGCAGATCACCATGAGGGCTTTGATTCTTGGGTTCAGGGGAAGTGGCTGAGCTGATTCCATTGCCTACTCTGCCCACGCAGACAGCTGGAAGGTGCTGATTCTACATTCACTGCTTTGAAGATAGCACAAGTTAAGCCCATCAAAAATAGGGCAGGTGTCTATTTTTAAAGTGAATGTGCACAACAGAAAATCTGCACCCCACCCCCAGGCTGTCCAAATGCAGCATTCCTTCCTGGCTCTCCACAAATGCTACCAGGGGCCTCAGGCTTCCTGGAGGCTGTTTCCTCTTTATGCAGAGATGTTCTTCTACATCCCTGTGTGGAAACAGAGCTTCCTGCTCAAACACCTTCTCTGAGTTCTGTGGCCTTTGGAAGGAATGTTCTGGAGCCTAGTGGACTTGACTGGGAACTTGAAGGGCAGCTCAAGGGACTGAGAGCAGGATGAATCTCCAGCCTGAGATTCTGCTGTGACCTTAGGGATTCCTAGCAGGAAGGGGAGATAGGAGTATGCAGTGTTAGAAACTTGGCTGAGTTCCTTTCCACGTTAGCAACGGCCATTTCGTCTCACTCAGCCCTGCCACGTCAGCAGCCATATTGTCAGGGATGTGACCCATATCTGGGGGGTACACAGACGGATGTGCAGCAGGTATAAGATGGGAACGGGGACAGGACTGTCCCTGCTCTTACCCCTCTCAAAGCAAGTTGCCTCCTCACTCCCATAGTGGCAGTCTGGTACGGAGGGGGCCCTGTGTTAGTCTGACACACACTAGTAAGCAATAATGCTGTCCTGGTTCCCACAGCCTTGCTTCCTCCCTGCCAAGCCCTGGGGCCTTCACGCATGCTAGGACTCTAGAAAATTCCTTTGTATCTTGAGGGGTGTGCAGAGCTGGCTCCTCCCTGAGAGGAGGTCCTCCCTCTTTCCTTCCTAGCTGGGAGGGTCTGTAAGGAGCACTAGGCTGGGAGGTCCTGACTGCTGCACACGGGGCCTGAGCCCGAGTCACATGGGAACAAGGCTTTGTCTTCCAGACCTGTGGTAACAGAGAATACGTCCAAGACACTCTCCAAGGCTGGGGGATTTTGGTCTAGACAGTGTAGAGACCTCTATCCTAGTGGTCTGACTCCTCTACCATCCTGAGACAGTATGTTTGTGTGTGGTAGCGGTGTGTGTGTGTGTGTGTATGTGTGTAGTGTGGTGTGTGCATGGTGTGTATGTGTGGTGTGTGTATGTGTACATATGATGTGTGTGAGGTGTGTGTGTGGTGTATGATGTGGTGTGTGTAGTATGGTGTGTGTATGGTATAGTATGTGCATGTATGTGTTATGTGTTGTGTGTGTTGTGTGTCTATGGTGTATGAGTAATGCATGCACAGAGGAGGATTGGGTGTCCCTCCTCTATCGCTCTTCCACTGAACTGACATTTTAGCTAGGCGGGCACATGTAGTTGTGCCCAGCTCTTTATGTGGGTGCTGGGGATTCATCTCAAGCCCTTATGCTTGCCCAGAAAACACTTTACCTACAGAACCATCTTCCTAGTACCTCTACCTCCTTTCCTTGACATCCAAACCCAGGTGGTTTGGTATGGGAAGTAAGGAGTTGATTTGAGGAGGCTGTGGGTTCCACGGTGGGGAGAGTCCTCTCTCCAGAAGTGGAAGGTCTATGCCTTTCCTCCCCTTCTGAGGGGGGCGGAGCTCTGTCTGCACTGACTTAATTAGGCACAGCTGAGTCCTAGTTCCCAGGGGCCACTGGGGTAGGAGAATTGTCCCATCCACTGTGATCTTGTCTGACCAGAATCTTAGGCTGCATAGAACGGCCACTTAATCAGATGCCAGGTTGGAAAATGCCACATTATTATTTATGAAGACCCTAATAATCACAGCACGACCTTCACAGGCAGTGAGGTGGAAAGTGCAAATGTAGCTTCCAGATAGTAAGTTTTAATTTGGTCACTGGTAGGAAAAGAGGAGAACAAATATCCTCCTCCCCATCCTGGTGACTGGGAGAGTGGAGCAAGCGGGGTAGATGGGAATCACCTCTTCCACAGCGGACACTCATGGTGGGCCTGGCCTTGGTATGGACGAGCTCCCTGCCACCTGGCCACATGTGTGCTCTGGAACTGGCTGTTTGCATGTACCAGAGGTAAACAGAGCGGGCAGAAGTAAACCACACAGTGGAAATCCCCAAGCGGGGACTGAGGCAAAGGGCTTGGGGCCAAGCAATTGTGTCAGGAACTAATAACACTGTTTGGTTTCAGAGTCGAAGGCAACAGTTAGGGGTGGAGTGAGAACAAATAAAGGAAGCAGGCTGAGGCTGGGCCAGGGCTGGTGTCCCGCTCACAAGGCCAGGCTCTTCCTGATTGTTGCAGAGGCCTAGTCCAGGCAGGCTGGAGGTGGGGACCCCAGGGAGCATATCTGTGTGCCTTAGGGCCTGCTCTCTGGCCCTGATGTGCTGGCCCTGGGGAAGGGACTGTGTCTGGCTTCCTAGTGTGGGGAGTTACTTTGTTTCCTTGCTGTCTATTCCCAGGCTAGCGGGCAGTTATGTCTCTTTGTGCACTGATGTGGACATCTGATCCAGATGGCCTTGTGTGAATGTTTAGGGACCCAGAGCCTGGCCAGGGGACACAGTCCCCTTCCTGTGACTATTCCTCCAGCTCCGTCACTTGAAGCCCTCCTGTTCGTGGAAAGATGGCTTCCCATATCTCAGGCATGAGGACTAACTGATCTCCCAGGATGTCCTCCCGACAGGGAGGACAGAAGGTCCAAGGACCCAAAGGGCCCAGCTGAGTTGGCAGCTGGCTCAGCAGGGCAGGTACCGAGTCCCTTGGGCCTCACCCCTGGTCTGCGTTTTCTTCCTCCACAGTCCATAAGCCAGGGTCAGAGCACTACCAGCTTTGTGTGGCTTTTTTTGTTTTGTTTTTGTTTGTTTTGCCACCTTCACCTGCTGTATGTCCCTCTAGAGGCTGCATAGTGAAGCTGGGATCTGCTGCTACCACCTTGCAGAGCGAAGGGTGACTGGAGACGCCTCCTAAGCCCAGATGTTTGGCGTGTCTTGTAAAGATGTATCATGGATCTGTGGAGCTGTTGGACAGTACCAACCTCAGCTGTGGTGTCCCAAGGGAACAGGTGTACTCACAGAAGAACCAGGCTGGGGTGCCTTACTACTGCAGGAGTGGGTAGGTAAGTAGAGGCCCAACTCTCACATCTAAAACTGGAAGGAAACAGGTGTCACGCTCAATTACTGTCCTGTTTGTTTGGCCAACTTGAAGAGCGATGAGCCCCCAGGTGGCATAAAACCATAGCTCATACCATTGCTGCCTCTTCCTCCTAAGACAGAGTCTTGTGTATCTCAGGCTGGCCTAGGATTTGCGATGTAGCCGGAGATGACTTTAAACGGCTACTCTTTTCTCCATTTACTAAGTGCTGAGATTGCAGGAGAGGTGACCGCACCCCGTTTATGTGGGGACTGACTGGGAGAACACTCTGTCAGCTGAACCACATCCTCAGACCTGGTATTGCTCCTTAAACACCCATATCCTAGTATTACTTTTTGTTTTTTTTTTAAAGATTTACTTTATTTTTAGTTATGTATATATGTGTCCATCTGTGTGCGGGTGTGTACATGTGAGTGTGTGTGGGTGCTCAAGGAGGCCAGCATAGGGCTTTGGAAACCCTGGAGATAGAGTTTCAGGTGGTTGTGAGCCTCCTGCAGCGGGTCCTTTGCAGGAGTATCCAGTGCTAATGACGGCTAAGCCATCTCTCCAGTCCTTATACCGGTGCCTGGTATAAGTATCTATAAACCTTATAAATCTAGAAACCAAAATATCCAGGAACCCCAGCACCCATTCTTTGCGCACGTTGCGGCTTGGTGTTAGAGGATCTGCTGCATCTTCAGGGAGAAAGGACACAGGGGAGAGTGAAGAATAAGATCCAAGAGGAAGGGTAACTGTGGGCTCCCTGGGTCCTAACTTGGAACTGCTCCTTAGTCCACCATGAAAGGCTCCGACATGTGCCCTGTGCTGCAGTCTGAACACCAACAGTGTGGCTGTTCTCTCCATAGTGATGTTTTGGTAAAAGATGGTGATGCTTTGTAGCATGGCCAACATTGGGCTCTGGCTTTTCTGGAGACAAATTCACAGAATCTTCTGGGGCCCTGGCAGTAACACAAACAGGTAGATGCCCCAGGGACACAGTCACTGACTCAAAGGGAAGGCAGCAGCCAGTGGTGGACCCTCCTGTTGGCCACACTGCTACTGTTACAGACCCTAGCTCTCTGAGGCATTTTCCATGCCCGCAGCACCAACTGGGAATGTCAGAGGAGACGAAACTTGTTTGTTAGCTTGTCATACCTATGGCTAATTATTTAATTACCATAATTTAAAGTTTTACCTGATTTAGCATCAAAACATAAAAATCTTGTGATTGCAAAGTCAGAAAGTAATAATGTAATTAACTTGTTTAGGGTAACATATTAACTCAGTTGATTGCGTGGCATCTATCCTGTAGGAAAGTCATGTGGAGGAAGTGTGGGCAGGTGGTAGAGACCCAGGGCACTAGTGTGCAGAGTTCTAATGCCCTGTGAGGATACAGCTAGTGGCCTTGCCTTCCCAGGTAGTCTGAATATAACGCAAGGGCCCACAACAGACATGGGGCCCTCACGCTCCCACCCCAGACCCTGTGCTCTTCATTGCTATGTTGTTCTTCAGGCCTTGGCCTTTCTAGTTTAGACATGTTTCCTAACATGTTCTGAAGCTCTAAGCGTTGGCTCTAGCTTGTGATTACACCCTTATACATCCCAAATCCAGCTGCAGATCAACTTCCTAGAAGCCTGGTGCTTGGACTGTAGACATGAATGTCCATGCTGTTGCTATGGGACTGGGGATCACTGAGGAGTTGGATAACCAGAGAGAGGCAACTGGGCCTCTTGTCTCTGAGGGTAAGATGCGGAAGAGGGGTGTCAAGAAGGGGAGATGCTGGGCAGGGGCTGAAGCAAGTCAAGGAGAACTCGGGATTTATTATCTAATGTTGAAAGGAAGTGAACACTGAGGGCTCCTGTTAGGTCAATTATCTGTGATCACTAGGAACCAAGTTCATAGCCACCATCATCACCATCACCATTTTTACCACCATCTTCACCATCATCATCATCACCATCACCATCATCACCATTTTACTACCATCTTCACCATCACCATCACAGCAGGTTTGTTCTGTGATACACAGCCATCACCCTAACCAACCTCAGGACACCCTCCTCTCTCTCCTACCAGATCCCTCCCTCCCTTCCCAATGTTCTCGTCCTTCCAACCCAGGCCCACCCTGCTGACTCTACTTCTGTGCTGGGCTTGAGGGATTCTGCTCTGCACTGCTTAGCTGAGGGATGTGATCTAAGTGATTTCCCTAGAGTGACGAGAGAGGAGACACAAGGCTCTGCTTCAGTCCTGATGTAGTTACTTGATCACCATCTCTACACAGGTTTTTCCCCATTTAAAATGTTTAAGCACCCCCTTTCACCAGAAGATAGAATCCTTACTCCATGGGAATAACATATAAGTGGATAGGTTGTGTTGACATTGATTATGGCATCTGGGGCTTGGCTTAAAGCATCTATTTTTGCCTTCCAGGTCTGAGCAGAGGATTAAAGGCCTGCACCACCATGCTTGACCATAACCAACTTTTAAGATGTGGGTTCTAGGGATCACACTTGTAGGTCAAGCACTTTACTGACTGAGGCATCTCCCTAGCCTGTCTATATGTTTACACGTGAGCTTGAGGAAGCAGAGAGGGTCAAAGAGATGAAGAGCACATTTTTTACGAAGGCCAGTGCTTGCATAGATGGCTGATCTGAGCTTTGAGTTAAAGAGGAATGGACAGTGGCGAGGGTTTCTCTGTCGAGCATCCTGCAGGAGGTTAAGCAGCTTGGCTTTGTTTGTGGCTCTCTTTTCCTAAGAGACTTCTGTCTAAGAAGCCCAGGGGACTTGTTATCAGGAAGGGGAGCTCCTCTTTGGATTGTAGATAAAGAATGAGGACAGGTTAAGGGCTCTGGAGTCCTATACACTAGGCAAGCACATAGCAAACACTCAATTATCACTACAGACTTTCTACTGGACATCTCCATTTTATGGACTCTACAACTCGTGATATCAGTCCAGCATCACTTTGAAGGGTTCTGACTCTTGTGCGCTATGAACAGATTAAAATAATGAAATCAGATGTTAGGCAAGAAAAGCAATGGAGATATTTGCATCAGGGGAGAAATCTGTTGTGTCCTAGAGTAGCTTAAAGTACCCTACATGTTCCTGACATCCTGAGTTAAGCAGCCACCCCATGCACAGTTCCCCATCTCTGTTCATAGAATAATTGCACACCTTTAATCCCAGCACTTGGGAGGCAGAGGCAGGCGGATCTCTGTGAGTTCGAGGCCAGCCTGGTCTAAAAGAGCGAGTTCCAGGACAGGCACCAAAGCTACAGAGAAACCTTGTCTCGAAAAAAGCACACACACACAAAAATAATTGTGAAGGAAGCTGAGATTTACCATACACGGATATGTGAAAAGAAAAAGCAGAGACCAGGAACCACAGCAGTAAAGAGACATTCATGCCCTTTGGACACTGGGAAGGCTTTCTAGCTAACTAGATTTCCACCTATGCTCGAGGGTCCCTGTACTGGTGGCGACCAATTTAAAGCAGATTCTGCCAGATTTCCACCCTCAGCACACAGCAAGGGTGGGGTGGATTGGGCCGCCCTGGAGGGTTTGTGTCCCTTCTGTGGTTTGGGTGTTGAGGACTCACCTGTTTTTCTACCTGCATTTCATCCCCTGCCTCCTTCCTACTCCTTCCAACCCCAGTTCTCACCCTCCCTGCCATACCCCTCCCCAGACTTGTGGAAGAAAGCAAACTTCCTATTTGGGGCTTCTCTGTGTAGGATCCCACTGTGCCAGGGGCCAGTTCAGTCTCATGCCTCAAGACAGTCAGAAACCCACCAAGCCCAGAAGACTGGGTGACCATCTGCAGGAAGAAAACTTGAGTTGCAGAAGGTTCAGTTTGAGTGAAAAGCAAGTCCTACATTTGGGAACACCAGACAGAAAAAAGTCTTATGTCTCTCAGGTAACTGAGGAAGCAAAGGAGGCCATTTGATTGGCTATGGCCTTTTTGGCACCTAGGCTAGACACACGCTTTCTCTCTCACTGAGTGATGTGCTAGCTGCCATCCTCAGCAGAGGGGAGGTGTGTTTCTAAATCAACATTTGCTGGAACTAGCCCAAGTGAAGGTTTGCTATGTCAGCAAATAAAACAGGATGGAGGACCCCTCAGGAGCCGGCTTGGTTTCATCTGCTCAGGGATTCTACCTGGTCTCTAGTCTACACCCACTTGCAGGAAAGGATGTGGAAAAGGGGATAGGACGATTTGCCGGTCCTGCCTGGAGGCAGAGGTGGGCTACCACATTCCAGTGCAGGCGTCCTGTGATCCCTGCAGCACGGAGGAGTGCATGAATGCAGCTGGTTGTGCCTTTGAGCAGGTTGGGGGACATTGGGCAGTTCCTGCAGGATCCCCACTTAGTGTGCTAGGACCACCCTGTGTCTTCCCAGGAGGTGACCCAGGGTTTCTTCCAGCAAAAGATGATGTGAGTCCCCAGGTGTTCTCTGTGCTGGTAGGAGATTCCCATTTTGTCTTATGTGTGTTCATTGTGCCATGTATCTCCTTGACCCTACACCCTGTGGGATTCCCTCACTGGGCCCTTCGGAGGCCCTCTGATTCCTCTGTCATGCTGTGTAGACAGGAGCACCCATTTCAAGACCTCCTGCCTTTCTTCCCTGCTCACCCCATGGAGCCACCCCCTATTTTCATCTTCCCTCCCTCCCTCCCTCCCTCCTTTCTTTCTAGAAAGGGTTTCACTATGTAGCCCTGGCTAACTCGAAACTCACTACATAGAACAGGCTGGCCTCAAACTCATAGAAATCTCCCTAACCCTGTCTCCTGAGTCCTCTGGGATTAAGAGTGTGTGCCTCCGGGCCCAGCTTCTATACCTTTCCTTTCCTCGTCAGTCTCCATGTGGCCCGGCTGACGGTTCTGCTGCCTCAATGTCACACAAGCACCTGTCCCTTGAGTCTTCGTGGCATCAGTAGACTGTGCTCCATGTAGAGACTTGCCAAGTTACGGATGTTAACTTCAGGAAGGGCAGAGAGAGCAGCGTCCTGAGAATTATGTAGCCATTACTGGCAGTCTACGGGAAACCTGAGCTGTCCAAGGCTCAAGAGGCAATTTAACTAACAAGTATTTCCCTAAATGTCAGTCCTGGGCTTGAGAGACGGAAACATAGGCTTTTGATATCCCCTACTCAACTGGCGCTATGGGCAGGTAGAGGGATGGGAGATGAGCTTGTGTTCTGGAGGAGATCTGGATGAACCCTGCAGACACTCCAGAGCTTTTCCCCTTCGTGACTTAGTGGTGCCTCTAGGGACTCCCAGCCTGCAATGGGGGAGGCGAGGCTCAAGCTGGGCGGTCAGGGCTGCTTCCTTCTGCCAATGGGTTTATTTCTTGGCAAACGGTGACAAATGCTAGGAAGTTGTCCCCAAGTTCAGGAACAGGCAGCAAGGAGGATCGGTTTTCCTCACAGGCCTTTGAAGAGTAAGGGACAAGAGATGAGAGCTACAGAATCTAGAGCAACAGAAAATCAGGGATGAATGGAGCAGAGACTATAGCGGCCATGGTAGCATTGTCATTTCCCTACAGTTTCCTCTTCATGGAGCTAATGTCTACAGGCCCAAGGTACAGGATCCGTGTGTTCTGTTGGTTCCTCAAAAGGGACTGCCCTCTGATGCCTAGAAACACTCAGGGATAGGGCCACGGCCCATAGCAGTACCTAGGACCAGATGCCAGGGACCAAGACCCTGGTGTAGAGTCCCCTGAACGTTAGCTCTGCTGTTCCCTGTATGAGAAATGTACTCAAGTTTTGTTTCTAGGACCACACATCTCAGTGACTTTTCTTTGGGTCTCTCCATCTCCTGCTGCTCTTTGTAGGGCTGAAGCTATGCTTCCTGGCTTCATTTTTGCATCCTGCTGTGGTTGCAATAGAGGGTAGAGATTACTTAAGGACATCTATGCACTCCTGCTGGGGCATCCCTTCTGCTAGGATGCATGGCCTAGAGAGACCAGCCCAAGCATCATGGGCTACCTACGGTGATCACGCTCCCTCTAAACATTCTGTCTCCTCCCTAGCCTGGGTCCCATCAGGCAGGTCCTCCCTGGTGCCTGCTTTGTCCAGCATCCTTGAAAGGGTGATCTATTTTGTTTGTGAAAGGTTGATTATCATAGATAAATAAATCTAATTAGTCTCATTTGCCGACACACAAGCCTCTAATTGAGATATGGATAATTTGCATATGCAAATGACACAGTTAGGCACCCCTTCCCCATGTCAGACTTAACATGATTCCTCCAGAGACAAATAATTCTGTTTCTGGAGAGAATATGATATATTAATCCAAGGGCAAACAGCTTCATTTAGAATCAGTGGCTTGTGTTTGTTTACATGAAGTAACGGCTGGTGGAGCAGGAGCAAGCTGTGCTGAAGAAGCAACTATGTGTCCGAGGGAAATCTCTGTGAGCTTCCTGCTGTGGGGGCTTCCTCAGTCCTCCGGGTGGCAGCTACCTTCACAGACGCCATAGCCATGATCTTATGTGGCTGGAAGCTCAGAGCCTCTGGTAGGCCAGGTGAGTACCAGTAGGTTTTTGTTCCCTCCCCATTGTCCGCTGGCAGCTGATGGGGCAGGTACAGCCACCGCCGGGCGGGTTGGTGGTCACTGAAGCTGAGGCATGAGGCTTGTGTTTCCCTAAGGTTGTGAGCAGCAGATTGTGGAGTGGCCAGCAGGGATAGGTTCTTGGTGGGTCACTGACCAGTGCTTGGGACAGGCTAAACCACTGGGCCTCAGCTACTGACTTCGTACAGCTTGTGGCCAGAGTCAACTGCCTCCTCTCCTTTACAAGTTCCGTGCACTAGCAGCTGAGGACAAGGCTGAGGTGCTGGGCTTACATGAACTTTGAAGTCTGTCTTCACGTTGGAGCCTTCCCACCCCTGTTCTTGGCTAAACCCACAGATTCCAGGAACACAAGCGACGGAGCTAGGGGAACCCTCCATGTCTGATTTGTGGGGTGTCTGTGACCAGTGATGTAGGAACAGGGACGTGCATCTCTAACAGGGCCAGGCTAATATGTCCACCTTCCCTGGGCAGAGAACTACAGCCTTTCTTGTGTGTTCTCCCCTTCCCTAGGCCTGGGGGTCACATGAGATGGTCTGAGGAGGGCTGGAATGAGGAATTTGGCTCCTGTAGAAGAAGGATGGTGGCATTCTCAGCCTACCAGAGGGCTCTTCAGGCAGTCTGTCACCCTAGCAACTGGCTCATGAAGCATCTAGCTGATACTGTCCTAGATCGCCCCTGTGGTCCCATCCCTTCCCGCTCTGGGCAAGGCTAGCCAGCAGAGGGCAGCAGTGGGCCAGCTACTGGTGTGGAAGAAGGAAATGGTGAGCCTGGAGAGACGTCCTATGCTGAATTTTGAGGTCTCTATGTTCCCCCAAACGTGTCCACATGGATGAGAAGAACCATTACAGCAGCCATTCTGGCCCTGGAACTGGGGGTGTTTTGTCTCTGACTGGACTTGGGTAGAGAGCTGAAGGTGGGAATCTCTGTCCACTCATGGCCCTCAGATGATGGGACAAAGAGGACTGGGCTGCTAGGATTTCCAGTTCCCACACATTCCTTTATCCACTAGCTCAGGAATTCACTAATTTGTTCACCTGCTCATTTGCACACTCGCTCATTCACATAATCACTCATTCACCCACTATGCCACATACATTGGCAGGGGCAGGTATCTTTCTGAGCCTGTGAGGGAAGCTTCTGTGTTTTTAAAACCAAGATTCCTGCTCTGCAGAGGCCCAAGTGATCCCTGAGTCTACAGCTAAGGTGTTTCCTTTGGCTGCATCTCTGGGTCATATATTCTTTGAAGTTTCTTCCCCTCCCTTGTGGTTCACCTCATTATGGAAGACAAAATGCTCCTGTGGTTTTTATCCAGCTCAAGGACCTCACTTGGTGAAGGATGGAACGTATTTAGGAAGGAATGAGGGAACAGTGCCCACATCCATCCATCACTCACATGGATGATATTCTCATGAGGATGTCCATGCAATGGGTCAAACATTCTGACTGTAGTTGACATCACGGATTGGGACAGAGTTCTTGGATAGCTTATTAAGATCTGGAAGTCTACCTGAAACACGGGTCTTGGACCCAACTTTATCTTATCTGCGTCCTTCTCTGGAGGATACAAGTGTGACACTCCCAGCCCAGCCTTCTGGATCTGGTAAGTGGGAGGGAAGCTGATGCAGATGGATATTTTGGGAGTGCTATGTGCATGCATTTGCACATATGTCTGAGCTGTGTGCACATATTCTGTGCATATTCTTACACACATTGGAAGAGCCTGGTATTGGGTCTCTAGTGAGGGAGACCAAGATGTTACAGTGGAGTCATAGCAAACAGGCTGTGACCAGCATGGTGGCCTGTCATCCACAGGTGACTCACTGGACCCCTCTCCACTTCAGGACTACCACTGGTGGCTCCGTCCCCATTGTAACTGAACTCTGCAGGCTTACTCAGACTTTGGTGATGAAGCTGGACATGCACCCGCAGGTTCTCAGAGAGCGGGAAGGCAGTCATGCGCCTTCCCCATCAGGCAGAAGCTGTCTTAGGGAACATGTGCAGTCAGACAAAAGTGACCAGTCTGTTCAGATTCAGGGTATGTTTGTCTCTTCTAGGACAAGATGCAGTCTTGAGCGTGGGCGATGTAACAAGTGAGAATGTAACAAGTGTGTGTACACGGAGTGTTGCAAACAAGAGGGTAGAACAACATGCACAGTTAGTATAACAAGAGACATTTTATCATTCTGAGGGTCGTCACACAACGTTCATACTCTAAGTTCCTAACTTTGGTCCTAAGCCTATCACCTCAACGCTGCTCACCTGTACGGCATATCTTACTTAGCTGATTCTCTAATTCTCTGAGTTGAGGGTCAGGATCCTGGGAGAGACTCCCCAGCCACAGGGCAGATCAAGTTGGCACTCTCCAGATGTGCAGAGCCTAGCACATCTTGGTTTTTGCTCATACCACTGTCTAGTGGGTGTCATAGGGTCTAGGACTGTGTCTGTTATCTTGAGTAAGTGATGTCACTGGATTCTGGTTATCAGGTGAAGCCTTGGTGTAGTGGGGTTCCAAGCTAAGCTGTTTTTACAGTCTAAAAGGCATTTTTCTTTTTCTATGCTCATTACATAGGCGAAGCCCTGGTAGCCCGTGGCAACACTGTTCTGGCCTTTCTCTCTCAGCAGGTTCTAGTCCAGCAAGGATGTTCTTGTTGTTAGTCCCCCTTGCTTTCATCTGGTGCCAGACAAAAGGCTTTAAGAATGTGTCACTGGCTTCCCTGTGAGCCAGCCCCAAATGTCTTTGGTAAAAGATGTAGGGGTCACTAGCAGCCCAATGTCGTTCAGACCATTTGTGTGGCCAGATCTTCATCTAGCTGGCCCAGGTTTCACTACTGTATCTCCTGCTTTCTCTACTGCGGTGGGGAGTTGACATTCGAGGCCCACCTGATGGACCTAGGGCTGTCCCATTTGGTCAGGAAAACTGGGACCATGCCTGTGGTATCCTAGTATGGTGGGAGGGTAGGGGCATCAGGTCTGGTTGTCTGATCTTTTCATCATGCCAATGAACACCCCATAGATGTTTTGAAAGCTGTCCAGCTCCTAAGCTTCAATCAACTCTTGCATCCTTTAAGGGTCTTGGTCTGAGAGGGCTTGATGAAGTCATCTAAGGTCACAGCAGGGAGGGGCATGCCAGGGACTTCTTCCAGATGTCATTTTGTCAAGAGTGGGAGGCTCACAGCTTTTGATAGCTGGGACAGATGATTCTAAATACCAGTTGGGATCTTAAAACGGCTAGGTCCATCATGGCCAGTGGACTGCCTTCTCTCTGACTTTTCAACGGAGCCACTGAGCACCTCTGCAAAGAATGAATTATACCTTCCCAAGTGGCCTGTGGCTTACACTTGCCTGGAAAGAGGGAGAGATAGATTATAGACAGAGAGATGATGGATAGATATGAGAGAGAGAGAGACAGACAGAGAGAGACAGACAGACAGAGGAGAGAGAGAGAGGGAGGGAGAGAGAGAGAGAGAGATCCTATTCTGTTCACCCTTCCTTCCCTCCTGGGCCACTGGAGAAATAGTTTAAGATCCCCTTGTCCTATTGTCTGGCCCAAAAGTTTCTGCAGAAAAGCCCTGCCATGGAGCAGTACTGATTATCAAGTCAGATGTGAGTCCTTGGTCCCCTCCTCCACTTCCTGCTCTGGGACTCTGGAGAAAGTAGGATCTGAGATGCAGGTAAGGTTCCCTGAACTGGTGAATGCACCAGCCCGGGCTAAGCTCAGGGTGTGGCTTTGGGGACACTTTAGCCTGAGACACAACCCAGTCTGGCCAGGTAGTCATGTCTCATCACAAGTTATCTGCTCTCTGGGGTCCTTTGCAGACAGCCTGTCTGGCTGAGGTGATTACGGTAGGTTGGAGGCCTTTGTGAGAAGAGGGGATGAACATCTTTGTGAGAAGAGAACACTGAGGCAGATCAGATCTAGGAGGCAACTGGGAGTCCTGAGAGCGAGCAGGAAACTCTTTCTGGGGTTCCTAGGGCCACCCTAGCTCCATGCTGCCGGGTTCATCACATGACATTCAAACGGTACACACTCCCCAGACTCTTGCTTTCCCGAACTGATACTGTGTCCAGAAATACCAGTTCCCCAGTCCCCAAATCTGCTCTCAGTCCCTGGAGCCCACCAGACTATTCTGGGGCTGTAAATCTGACCACAATGGGACCTCCCATGTGAGAAGTAACACGGCATTTCTCCTGTGACTGGCTTATCTCATTCAGCATAATGCCCTCAAGTTTACCCAGGTTACAGTGGGTCTCAGAATTCCCCTTTTGAGGCCTAATCATCCTCCATTGTGTGGATAGACCCCCATCTTGCTTCTGCACTCACCAGCCCGCGGACCCCCGTTGTTTCTGCTTTTAGCTTTTGTGCTGCCGCTGGAACGGAAACTTTCCTCAAGACCCAGATCTCAGTTGCTCCTGGTTCTACCCTGAAGTGGAATTGCTTCAATAACATCAATTATATGTTTAATTTTGGGGAGAATCTCCTCCCTACTGCTTCCCACAGTGGCCGTACCGTTTTAAATCTTTGCTGGTGGTACCGAGGCGTTTCTCTACTCTGTTGGTGATCACCATCTTTTTTTTTTTGTGGTCTTTCGAGACAGGGTTTCTCTGTGGCTTTGGAGCCTGTCCTGGAGCTAGCTCTTGTAGACCAGGCTGGCCTCGAACTCACAGAGATCCGCCTGCCTCTGCCTCCCGAGTGCTGGGATTAAATGTGTGTGCCACCACCACCCGGCTCGCTCTTTCTTTCTTTCTTTCTTTCTTTCTTTCTTTCTTTCTTTCTTTCTTTCTTTCTTTCTTTCTTTCTTTCCTTCTTTCCTCTAGAGATAGCATCTGGCTGGCATCAATTCTCCCACTCAGTCTCCTTGATACTGGGATTAAAGGTATAAATGCCTATGCGCGCAATATCCGACTGGAAACAGAATTTGTGTCTCTTGTTATCTATGCTGTTGGCATCTTATCTCAGAAGTGGCAGTCAAATTGAGCACTATGTGGTATTTTCTGGGTGTTTTACTGTATTTCTGGGAATGCATTCAGGGTGCATATCTTGAATCTCGTTGGAGGAGGTCCACACTCTGGGTGTGGCATGGCTGTCTGGCGGTTCTTCCCACTGGCCTGCGTGGGTTCATCTACACCAGAAAAGTAGATTCCACTTGTGTCAGAATGTGATGTATGGTTTGGACAGCTCAGCCCTCCCAACAGGCAATCCATTGGAAAGAACTAGCAAGGAGGGTACCCCAGTTATAGTGGAACGCAACAGGACTGTAAGCCCAGGGGCCCCTAACCAGAGAAATCAAGGCTGACTTCCTAGTAGCCAGGAGTGGGGAGGTGGGAGGTGGGAACAGGGTCAAAAGCTTCTGGAAGCCCAGTAGGGCAGCAAAATGGTCTCAGGAGCTCTCTCAGTCAAGACTCAGGGAAATCAGGGACCTTTCTCATTTACCTCCCAGAAATGTCAGCCTAAATTTGCCCCGGCTTCCTGCTACACAAAGAGAGATCCTAGGCAGTCACCAGGCAGAGATGACTTCAGGGCTGGCTGCTTTACTTCACCACTGTATCCCTGGTGTTTCGACCATTTTGACCTTGTTGTGCTGAGCATCTGGAAGAAAATGTTTTGAATACTTTATCCATCTTCCCAAATCTGTAGCTGCCTGGTGGGGTAACCAGAGACATTTTCTCATTCACTTCTGTTCAGAACCATTTCTTGAACCTATTTGGTTTGTTTTTGTTTGTTTGTTGTTTTTGTTTTTTCGAGACAGTGTTTCTCTGTGTAACAGCCCTGGCTGTCTTGGAACTCACTCTGTAGACCAGGCTGGCCTTGAACTCACGGAGAGATCCACCCGCCTCTGCCTCCCAAGGGCTGGGATTAAAGGCGTGTGCCACCACTGCCCGGCTCAGATTTAGTTTTTAAAATCAGAGTCCACATGTCCGAGTACCAATTCTGTGTGTTTATGGTTTTCACCCTGGGGTAGCTGGGCAGGTTCAGCTGTTCGTCGAGAGGGAGGAGCAAACAATTTATGGGAACTGCAAGACCCATTTAGAAAGAATGTTCCGAATGTGGACTGTGTGGCCAGATCAGCGAGAAGCCAGGCTGTGCCAAGGACTCAGGACAGCATCAACCCTAACCCTGGAATCTTCCTTCCCAGCAGCATCTAGGGCAGAAGGAAGAGAGGTGGCCTAGATTTCAGAGCCAGCCCTTGTTTTGGGTTATCCTCTGGGTTTCTGCAGTGTCTGTATATATCCTCTCTGCTGTTGGAAGCGTTGTCTCTTATCCTATAGACACAGTGCCACCTCAGCAGGAAACATTATACCAGGCATGGTGGCCACCTGGACAAGGTGCCCAGTTCTGGCATGGATTTTATAGACGTGAAAGTTCTGTGTTCTCCACTACTCATGTCTGGCTCCAGTATTGAGAGGTGGCTATTCTCCTGGGCCTTCTCTCCAGCCACTAGCAATAGTGGGGGTTATCAGGGACCTCTTTGATAGCCTGGTTGAGAGTCACCCGAGGCTGGGAAAGGTTTGTGTCAAAGGTGGGATGGGGCGGATCTCCAGCCCAGGCTCTGACACCTTCCCTGGATGTCTGAACCAAAACAACTTAGAAATCCTCAACTGTCTGTAAACTCTCTCTTTCATGGGTAAAATCTTCTGTAGTCTGGAGTCAGCATAGAAAACACTACTGCTAGCAGGAGGGGACAGACACATGCACTCACCTGTGGGTGATGTAGCCTGAAGCATCACCTGGGTGATATGTACCCTGGCTCCCGTGTTCCTGAGCAGGCAAAAGGCAGTGGTAGTCTCGGACTTTGTTGTCTGGAGAGCTGGGATCAGATGTACCTGGCTGTCACCAAATATCCTTCTCTTTCCTGTTGGTTTGTGGTTGAGTATTCAGTGGGAATCACTGTGAATGAGATTGAAGCCATTTCATGGGTGTGATGCGGGCAGCATCTGGCCTCTTCCTGCTCCTAGGAAGTCAGGTCCTTGGAGCAATGAGTAGGAGGGGCACACGAGGATGGACACATTCCCAGTGCCTTCCCCTGAGGCATCTGGGTCTGACAGACCCTGGATAAAGACGTCTTAGGCTTAAACTTCTTCTGATGTCTGGTCTCCTGGAGGCACTAGGCTTCCAGAGTAGTGTGGATGCTCTGCCTTCCTGGTGCAGATCCCACAGCCCATGCCACACCCACAAGCTCTGGAGCAGTCATGTCACCAAACTGTCCTGTTATTTTAAGAGAAATAACACTCAGCACCAAGGCTGATCATGGACATCTTTTGTGGTTTTTTTTTTTTTTTTTTTTTTTTTTTTTTTTTTTTTTTTTTTTTTTTTTTTTTTTTTTTTTTTTTTTTTTTTTTTTTTTTTTTTTTTTTTTTTTCGAGACAGGGTTTCTCTGTAGCTTTGGAGCCTGTCCTGGAATGAACCAGGCTGGCCATGAACTCAAAGAGATCCACCTGCCTCCGCCTCCCGAGTGCTGGGATTAAAGGCTGTGGTTTTGTTCTTTACCCAGACTGGTGAGCACTTTGCTAATTCAAGGTGTCAAACAAGAGATGAAGCCACATGCCTGACGTTCTCCAAGCTCTGCTCCACGGTGGAGCAGATGTTTTTCCTGCTCACTTGTTAACAGTCAGCATACTAGGTGGTGGGGCGGGGCTGCAGTCCTCACTGCCTGCCTTTGTGATGGACTTTACCACCCTCTCCATGATTGGGAGCCGGGCCCTGAAGTCACTCATAGCCCAGGCTGTGATGTGCAGAGCTGGCATCAGATGTGGAAGCCAAGACCGACGTAAAATTCATGGTCTTTGCCCACCTTCCCACTGCCCTCCAGGGTCTCTGTATCCTTGCCTGTTTCCTCTCTGCACCTGCTCTGACTTTGTGTGTGTCTATGGAGGTGATTTTAGCATCAAAGCCCAGGAAGGGAGGCTGTGAGTGTGCCCACCCAGAAAGCAAGACAAAACAGAACACATCTGCAGAAATGGCCCACACTCTCAGGCACACTTCACTGTCCCTTGCCCAGAAGGGGATTGGCTTGCCTCTTGTGTCCCTGAGAAAACAAGGGATCAGGTGCTCTTAAAGAAGGCAGAAGGTAAAACTGATCATTTAGGCAGGGCAAGCTGGTGTGCTGGAGGCGTATACACGCTGAGCAAACCCAGCACCTGAAGTTTCAGGAGGGACAGAAGAAAGAGGCCACCAAGGATGGCGGCTGGGATCCGTAAAACCAAAATAGTCCATGCTGATTGCTGATTCCTTGAACTTGAGCTGATTTCATTTAGGTAGAGAAAGGAAGGTTACCCCAGAAAGAGGCCTGGTGTAGGAGGTCCTTCTTTCTATGTGTTGCTTTCATTGGTGAATAGAGAAAACTGCCTTGGCCTTTTGATAGGGCAGAAATCAGGTAGGTGGAGTAGACAGAACGGAATGCTGGGAGAGAGAAGGCAGTGTGGCAGATGCCATGTTTCTCCTGCCTGAGATGGACGCTGGTTAGACTCATGCCAGTAAGCCACAGTCAAGTGGCGATGCACATTAATGGAGATGGATTAAATGAATATGTGAGAGTTAGCCAATAAGAGGCTAGAACTAATGGGCCAGGCAGTAATTTAATGAATACAATTTCCGTGTGGTTATTTCAGGTGTAAGCTAGCCGGGCGCCTGGAACGCGGCCCGCTCACTCCTCATTACTACAGATTGGCTGCCCAACGTGGCCGACTAACTCCATGTAAAATCTGAGAGGGCTTGAAAAGAAATTCTAGACACAAATAGAGAGTTTAACACAGCTTTTTTGCTGTTTGCCGCAGAGAGAATTTCCTGACTCAGCAGTCGTTAAAAAAAAATGCCGTGGAGGTTTTAAAATGCTGGCTTTCTGCCAGGGCAATCTCTGGCTCTTGTGGGAGAAAGAGAATTTGGATGGGGTTTTGTGAGTAAAGTGCTACGGCTTGCTTGATGGCAATGTGGACTGTGTACTTGGAACTGTGCACAGCTCAGAGGCACCAGAAGAACGGCTCTGAAGTGGAACTGTGCTGATCTCAGGCTGGAACTATCGTAATTATTATAATAACAGCGCAGTTAAGGTTTAGAAGGAGCAGGAAACAGGCGGTTTGCCCCTACATGGTGCAACTTAAGTTTTTAAGAAGTGCTTGGCATTTTAAGAAGTGCTCCTGGATAGTAAAGAATTACAGATTCACAATAGGACATATTCAGACATGAAAGACCTCTAAATGGGTCACACTGTTGAATAAAGGTATGTAGTAGGCTTAAAAGAGAAAAGAAATAAAGAGTATAGAGACATGCTTTAAAAAAAGGGTAAAGTCTTTAAAGAGACAGAAAACAGATAGTCATAGATTAAAATATATATATATGCCACATAAAAATGGAAAATCCACAGAATGTCTGGATTATGTATTTTATTGTGTTTTCTTTAAATTTTTTTGACTGTAAAGGAGCTAAGTACAGAGAGAATTTTCATTGTATGTGCTGCCAAACTAAACCAACATATATGTTCTAAAGATATTATGACTTCAAAATTTGGGTCTAAGGATATGATGCTTTGGAAAAGAGGTTCTTCTTTTGTTTTTACAGAGGATGAGACCCTGTGGATTCCTTCTAGAGCAATGTGGTATGATAGACCATGGCCTCCTGAAAGGTCACCATGAACACCTTCAAAAAATTACTTCACTCAATTGCCAACTAAGATGAACCTGACACACAGGAAACACCATGAAAGAAAGACCTGATTAACAGTGCCCCCCATGCAGCATGAAGCAGTTTGGAGAGAAAAAAATATGCCCATATTCCCAAATATTGTTTATAAATGTTCTTTTACATTTAAAGGGGGATATGATCTAGATATGGATAATTTACATTGGTATAAATTTTGCTTTATTGATATAAATTTAAGGTCAATTTTGTTATATATATATGTATTTCTGATCTTGATTAAGGTATTGTGATTGTGTAGTTCATTTAAAAATGTAATATATAATTAGGAAATATAGGTTGTTAATGGATAATCATTGATAATAGTCAAGCTTGTAGTCATGTTAGATTTTCTAGATATATAGAGGTATATTTCAGTTAGATAGACATTCTTCATATCTCTCAAAGACTACAGAATATGACATTTTAAATGTTTTATTAACTTAGGGCTTTTCATGACAATGAGACACGTCTGCTCTGGGCAGCACCAATCTACTTCAAGAGGAAGATGGTCATCAAAGAGACTCCTTAGCCATTTGGGGAAGAAATTGCTCTTGCCTGGACTGTTGCATAAACTGGACACAAAGAACCCGCAGAGAGAGGACTGCTAAACTTGCCTAAAGGTGAGATGATCCTTCGGGGTTCCTGATTCATGAAAGAGTCTACGAGACATTCTGCAGGATACAGAAGAAATGACTGAACTGTCTTTAAAATTTCCTGCCTCATGGAAGTGTCTGTAGGCCTGTCTACTGTGGGCCTGTAGGCTGAAGATGAATGTCCCAACGGTACAAAGGAAGTTTGGGTGACTGTACAGGCAGTGAGATGTCTCTGTCACTTCTAGAGTTTTGGAAGTTGCTTACTTCTCATTTACTTAGGTAATATTATATCCTTCTGGAGTCTTTGATGGAGTTGCAGAATAGATAGATAGTTATAGTTATAGTTTTCCATTGTTATGATAAAAGATAAAATAGATCTAAATATGGTAACTGTAGTTCTTGCTTGATAACTGGTTTTTTTATATGTAATTTTACTATGTTAAAGTAAAAGCCTTTCTTTTTTGTTTAAACAGAAAAGGGGAAATGGTGTAGGAGGTTCTTCTTTCTATGTGTTGCTTTCATTGGTGAATAAAGAAAACTGCCTTGGCCTTTTGATAGGGCAGAAATCATGTAGGTGGAATAGACAGAACGGAATGCTGGGAGAGAGAAGGCAGTGTGGCAGATGCCATGTTTCTCCTGCCTGAGATGGACGCTGGTTAGACTCATGCCAGTAAGCCACAGTCAAGTGGCGATACACATTAATGGAGATGGATTAAATGAATATGTGAGAGTTAGCCAATAAGAGGCTAGAACTAATGGGCCAGGCAGTAATTTAATGAATACAATTTCCATGTGGTTATTTCGGATGTAAGCTAGCTTGGCGCCGGGAACAAGGCCTACTTGCCCTCTTACTACAGAGGCCCTGAATACAGCACTAATGTCTCCATGGGCTATTTCCTTCCACCAAATACCCTCTTCCTGCATCATGGGGTCCTCTTGCTTATGCTATCCTGAAAACCAGTGGATAGAGCAGCTCGCCTGTTTCTCCCCTTGCCAGCACCTAGCAGCTACCTGGATCAACAGATAAATGCCTATGGATAGCACAGGAACAGTGGTCCAGCATCCCAGGCTTCCTGGCTCAACACCTACCCCATCCACTCCTATCTGGTGTACATTGGATTCATAGACAACCACTCCAGGGTCTTGACTTTCCTGCCACAAGAGACAACAAGCACAAAGTATGTTGATAATGGGCAAAGCCCTTACTCAGACATAACCACATGGTGTCATCTCTTCCTGCTTGCAGGTATAGATGCAACACCACTTAAGCAGGGGTGGGGGGCTGTAGTAGACCAGGAGGTAAATCAAGCTCCCTGCAACCAGCAGAGGTGGCCGCTAGAGGACACAAGGCCTTATATACATCCACATCAGTTTCTGAGGGCTGTGGGCCTGCTCTGTGCACATAATTCTTGACTCAAAACTCTGGTCAGAGGCTCTGCTCCTCGGGGTCCTAAGCTGTCATCACAGGTTCTCATCAGAGGCATGTGATTGAAAGCCCTGAGGGAGAAAAGCCAACTCCCAGGAATCACAAGGAGACAGGCTGGGCCTGGCATTTCTGCCAAGCTGCTGGCAAAGCCAGCTGTAGCTGCCTTGCCTCTCAACGCTGCCTACAGAGAGCAGGAAGGGGGATGGGAGTAGGGTTGGGAGTGAGGGACTTGTGGTCACCACTCTGAGGCTTTTGAGCTGGCCTACTCTATTGTCCACAGTGCTGTGACATCAGTCCTGTGCACCATGTGTGCTTGCAGGACCCTCTCAAGGGTGTGACAACATTCTCCCATCCTTCCTTCTGCAGGCCTTCTATATACCCAAAGGCCTCACTGGCTGTGAAGCACATGGCTGATGCTCTGCCCTATGAGTTTGGTAACATGCCTTTCTTCTAACCTCTATCTAACATTGAGTCTTCCTTGATGACTTTCTTCTCAGTCTCCTTTCTCCCTTGCTCCCTCCCACAACAGAGGGACACCCCTCATCTGGTTAGTCTTATGAGAAAATGGCTTTCAATGTCTAACATCCTCTAGAGTTGAGACCCAGGCAAATGGGTAGAACAGGCATATACTGAATACCTTTAGGTGTAGCCCCAAACTCTATTAACCTAAGGAGGAGACCCATGCTATTTGGCTGCTCAACTGGTCTTAACACCAGTTCATGAAGTGCAGCCTCTCAGGGGCCACACCATTTCCCTCTTTTCCCCATCCCACCCAGTGAAACCAGAGATTCAGTCAAATGCATATCTCTGTTCTTCCTGAAATCAACATGAAGTCATAGTCATGTACCTGAAATCTGTCTTTGTCTGGAAGCAGGGCCAGGCTGTAATGGAGAACATCGCTTTGTAGCCTGGCTTGGGTGCTTGCAGTGACTGAGTGTATATTATTGCTGCCTGCCCCATTGTGCCCAGTGTCCTGTTGTCATGACTTTGTCCTCAGTGTGAGGATGGACCTGCGTCGGCCAGGGTGGAGCATAGTTCAAGGCCATCAAACCTGGTTGGCAAAGCAGGCGTATACAGATTTGGAACTAGACAGGGAGGCTGGCTGGAGGAAGGTAGACCAGAAGGATACACAGGCTGGGGACCTTGATTGACTGTGGCTTGAAGCAGGTGCAGGCTGTTAGAAAGGTGTGACCTCAAGCAGCCGAGATGATTAAAAAGTCTATTTACCCTCCCAGTTCCCTCATTTATAAAACATCACTGGGGTTCACTCAGTCACAACTCAGACATGGACTGTTAACATCCTTCCCCCCTTGTGCTTCAGCCTGAGACTTCTTACAAGTAAGAATTACCACAAGTCTCGAAGGTCCCCTTATCCCTCCCCTACTAGAGGTGGGGGATCAGATGCAGCTCCCTTCCCTCAGACAGTGCCAAATCAGCCATTCTGGGATGGTCGAGCCTCCTCTTCTGGGTGGCAGGGGCCAGGACAGATTTTGAGGCTAAAGGTCACCGCAGGAAATGTAGGACATGGATTCACAGTCTGCGGAGCTAGAGGACAATGGTCACTTGCCCCCAAACCTAAACCTGTCCCTGTGGAGTGATCCCATGAAAGTGTTTAATGTCTGGATCCTGAAAGGCTGTTCCAGGACATCCTGAAACTCTGCTGTGGGAGACCCTGCCCAAGGCCTGTGGATCAGTCTGGAGTCCTCCTGATAGGTCCCTCCTTATCAGTGCAGAGATCTCCACCTGCTGACCCTGGCTTCCATTTTAAGAGGCCTCCCCTCCTCTGTAGGGGCTTGGCCTAGAAAGGACTAAGGAACTGGCTCAACGCACCTACTCATAGTGCCTTCCTTCTTGGCCCTGAACTCAGGGTCCCACTTAACCTCCTCCCCAGCCCTGCCTCTCCAGCCCTGCCCACATCTCTTCCCTGGTCCAAGACCTACCCTCTAGACTCACCTCCCTGCCTTCTTCGTAGCTCCACTTTCTGCCCCACCCAGTCCTTTTAGGGAGGAATTTTTATAAGTTCCATCTGTCTTGTCTGAGTTCTCCCTGTGTCTGGGAGCCGCCAGCACCGCTCAACTCCTGGTGGCTGGAGAACTGCCTTCCTGTCTCACCGTCTCCTGACATGAAAGCCGCGGCTCCATTGGCTTTTGGATTTTCACACAGGCAACTGGCCATCTGCTGCCCTGGGTGACGGTCCACTCCCATCCTGAGTGTGAGAAGCCCAAGGTTCCACCTCTATGCTTACACAGTAGCCCTGAACACCTACACCCTTATACCCAGGTACAGGGGTTGGCTGGCTGTGGCCTGCAGGGTAGCTGGGAAGCTCTGGCTAAGCTGAGACAGTAGATCTTCTTGACCTTTCTCAGGCCAGATCCCCAGCAGGGAGGGAGGTCCAGAGAAGGGGTCAGTACCAAAATGGAAGCCAAAACCAGCAGTTGGGGTCTTTGCACTGCCAAGGAGAAGCTTATCAAGAGGACGTTGAGAAGAGGTCTGATAGAAGTGGGAGAAAGACAGGTGGTAGAGAGAGGCGCGGACGCTCACACGGAGGGTTGGCAGCCATGAGCAGATGTGTTCCTCCCCCTGCCTCCTCCTGCCCTGCCCACTCCCTGTGCCAAACAAGGACTTTAAACTGGTCTCTTTTCTCAGTTCTTTTCCAAGCCTGGCAAGCTCAAGGACAGCAGTTCCAGGGGACACCTACATGGAGCAGGACAAGAAGGAGCTGTGCCTGCAGCCACTTCGCCGGTTCAGGAGACACTGGATGAAGGCCAGTGGACTCCTGTCCCTGATGTCTCAATATGAGGCTGGTATAGGAAATTCTGTCCCCAGTTCCTCAGGCCCTCACGTCGGGCCTGATGGACTGTGAATGCAGGGGTCGTGCTATTCCCCAAACACAGCTGCCTCTCAGCGGAGAATCATGGTTGACATTTCCATCCAAGAGATATTCTCCCAGGATGGGCCATGACAGAAAAGAGACCCCATGCCAAGACGGATGTCTGGGCACAGAGAACAAGGGGCCTACCAGACTTAAGATTTCTTCTACAAACCTACAAATCAGAGCGAAATTAATTCAGATGCTATGATTTTAATGATAAACGTCAAAATATGTAAATATCAAACCCGCTTCCTTCAGCCACTAAAACAAATGGAAAACACATTTATTAGCATAGAGATGAGTTTAATCAAATCAGCCGAGTACAAATTAGCCACAGGAAATGTAATGAGCTGGGAATTAATTAGCAGAGTAATGATAATAACGTTGCCTGCTGATCACCTCAGGCCAGCTCCCGCAGCCACGGAACCCACAGCTGATCTGTCCCTTTAGCAGGAAACCCTGGGTAGGGGCCACCAAGCAGACCCCAGGCTCCTGGGAAACATAGCAAGAGGGCTTTTTGTCCTAGGGAGCTGACATGTTGAGACCCAGGATCCCCTCCTTAGGCAGCTTTCAGAGGTACCATGGGTGGGGTATATAGTCTAAGACTAGCATACATCACTAGGGTGTTAAGGGGGCCCCAAGAAAGTGCTGAGAGGACCTGGCCTTGAGGTAGCCTTGTTCAGGTCTAGGAACTAGGGGCTAGTACAGAAGGATCTTTGTAGGGAAAGATCTCCAATATGGAGGTCCCACAGCACCATGTCCCAGATGACTGTGGAACTAGAGGGGGCTTGAGTCAGTATCCCAACTGGCTGAGTGCTTTTCACATCCTGGGCGGGGATAGCATCAGTTTGACAGACAAAATCCAGTCAATGTTGAAGGATGCTGAGACCTTATCTGAGAGAATTTGTGCCTCTAGTCTACCACCTGGATACCATTTTAAACCTCCACTCGGGGGTCACAGGCCATTTTCAGACTCTCTGGATGCTTCTGCATGTATACTAGAGACCCCTCTCAGCTCCAATAGGCTTTGGGTAGGATTTTCCAGCCTGGTTTTGCCAACTTGTTTTCTAGTTTTTCAGCCTTGGGGTGACGACTTCCCTTCTTCACTCTTCACCTTATTCTCTTGCTTCCTGGTGTCAGGTGGGCATGTGTGTACGGGGTGTGCTAGCTCATTTTATGTCAAGTTAGAGTCACAGAAGAGGAGCCTCAGTTGAGAAAACACCTCCAGAAGCTTGGGTTGTTGGCAAGGCAGTCGGGCATTTTTTTAAATTAGTGATTGATAAGGGAGGGCTCAACCCACAAGGGTGGGGCCACCTCTGGGCAGGTGTTCCTGGGTTCTATAAGAAAGCAGGTTGAGAGCCAGGCGTGGTAATGCACACCTTTAATCCCAGCACTTGGGAGGCAGAGGCAGGTAGATCTCTGAGTTCGAGGCCAGTCTGGTCTACAGAGAGTTCCAGGACAGGCAAGGATACACAGAGAAACCTTGCCTTGAAAAACCATAAACAAACAAACAAACAAATATTAAAAGAAAGCAGGTTGAGAAAGCCATGAGGATCAAGCCAGTAAGCAGCACTCCTCCATGGTCCCCACATCAGCCATGCTCTTAGAGTCTCTGTCCTTTCCCTCACTGCTTCTGATGAAGAACTGCTCCATAGAACTCTGAGTGAAATAAACCTTTCCTCCCCAGGTTGCTTTGGCCATGGTGTTTCATCATAACCACAGTAGCCCTAAGACATGGGAGGATGGACAGACAGACAACACATTCATGCCAATGCACAGGCAGCCTGTGTCTGACAGGAATTCCCTAAGACAGAAGAGCTCACTGCTAGGAGAGGAGTTTCAGGCCATCTAGAAGTTGGACCATGTTCCCTCAGGATAAAAGGCTTCAGCTGAGGCCAGTGTACTGCATAGTTTTATGTCAACTTGGCACAAGCTAAAGTCATCTGAGAAGAGGGAACCTCAATTAAGAAAATGCTGTCATGAGGTCCAGGCCATAGGCAGGCCTGTAGGGCATTTTCTTAAGTAGTGATTGATGGGGGAGGGTCCAGCCCATTGTGGGTGGTGCCATTCATAGGTGGGTGGTCCTGGGTTCTTTAAGAAATCAGGTTGAGCAAGCCTTGAGGAGCAAGTCAGTAAGCAGGACCCCTCCATGGCCTCTGTATCAGCTCCTGCCTCCAGGTTTCTATCCTGTTTGAGTTCTGATGGTGAACTCTATTGTGGAAACCTAAGTCAAATAAACCCTTTCCTCCCCAAGTTGCTTAGCTCAACTAAATCAGCTAACTTCTCCACAGGTTTTCTGCAGTTCAGAAATAGCTTTGGTTTCTAGAGGGCTAACGGGTAAGGGCGTAAGAGCTAGCCTATTGGTAGTCAGAGTCCAGAGCAACCTTGAGTAGTTAGTGGGGCAGCCCCACTCCCACGTCAGGGCCTTTGCAGACATTGTTTATGCCACTTGACTTGCAAAATAAGTTTAGAACCAAGATTCTATCAAAGAGGACTGCAAGGTCTCTCTTTGCTGCCAGAACCATAGAAGCTGTCATCATCATAACCTATCAGTGGAGGGCTTGGGATACCTATGTGGGCACCTGTGTCCTGAAGAAGATCGACAGGGACACTTTCTATGTGGAAGACAGGCAAACTTCATTCTTCTGGAGCCAGAAGTGGGGGTCTGCTGGAGTCTTCAAACTCAGTGTGGCTGAAGGATGGCTTTGCTGGCTGTGAGCTGTGACTGGTCAGTCTTCTCACGAGCGCTTGGCAAGTGCAGGCCTTGTCACCAGCGCCGGAATCATCAGTTATGATGCCTGAAGTTCTGTGGCCCATGTGGATTACTAGTGTAGACCTCTTGCCTCACCTAACCAGGTGAGATGCCGTCTCGGCAGCACCGTCAGTTAAATTCCTTCTCTCTCGCAGCCTCCAGCAAATTCTAAGGGATGTGCCTCCCAGGGCCTCTCATCATCTCTGGTTCATGGGTCAGAACCCTTGGTGGGGGGACATTAGTTTTAGAAACTGTATTCTTTGTGTTCATTCATTTAGCATCCTTTTGATGCTGAAGATTGGCTCCCAACCGTGTCTGTAACACTTCCCCTTTATGGAGGAATCAACATGTACTCCTGCACTGTAAGGGAGGCTGCTGGAGCTGTATTAGACTGGGAAGGTCCATGCAAGTGACCTTAGGTGTTGAGAAAGAGCTATTCCCTGCCTCTTTGATAGGAAGATGTGCCTTGAAATCTACTGCCTGAAGGCAACGGCAGCCTGGTTTTGTTGGGGAATGTGCTCCATGGGTGCTCCATGGTCTTACATGGACCTGGTTGGGTCAGGAATGACCAGGTCTCTTCCCTCCTGAGACCCTGAGGCCCAAACTCCTGTGACAGGAAGCAGCTGTACAGGTGTTATATTCGGCGGTTCCCACTCTGTCCACTTCTTCATGAAGTAGAAGTGGACACTTCTTCACTATCTTGTCTAATATTCTGTTAGTCACGGCGATGATATGTGGGTCTCCAGGTGAAGGAATTAGCCTAACCATGGGAAGTCCTGCAGTTCCGCAGACACCAGGGAGTCAGAGTTGGCATTCTTATGGCCTGCCTGGGAACCTGACTTCAGGGTGTGAGCTGAGGGCCAGGAGCAGAGAGCCCTCTACTGCCTGCATCTGGGAGCTACATCAGTTTCTACGCCTGCTGAAAAGCTGTCTTGAGGACACCCTCCCCAAGACAGCACATGCTGGCTACATTCTGTGTGGGAAGGAGGGATCTGACAATCACGACTTTGGCTCTTGGGACTTGCTGTGTTCCATAAGCCTTTGCCAATTCCTTCATGCCACCATAGGGAGGAGAAGGAAAATATACAGTCTGTTCTATGTGCCTCTGCATCTCCACATTTTACTGACACTGACTGTCACACCCCCCTCCTGCTGATGTCCAGCTAACAATGGCTACCTCCATACATGGTCAGGCCGATTCTACCCAGGACCAGTACTTATCCAATGCTCCAACTTGGTGATGACCAGGAGGACAGTAGGAGAAAGCCCTGGGTCCTAATTAGTGGGCTGACTAAGAAAGCTTACCTCCACCATCCAAGACAAAAACACGGAGCCGTCCTTCCCGAGTGTGGAGCACAGAGGCATCTGCTTTGTGTTTGTGACCTATACAAACCCTACATCAGATTCTCTCAGCTCAGTTTGAACTTCTGATCTGTCGACCCTGTCAGAAAGTGGGCCTGCTTGACTCTGGTGTGTCCTCTATCCTGGTTGAGGGTTCTGTGGCAGCACTGGCTTAGTCTACAGCTCTTGGATGCCCCCAGGTTTGCTAGACAATGAGATAAAAAGTTTTGATTCCACAAATAGAAGAATTACCACACCCGGGATGTGAACGATCTAAAATGGCTAACATGCAGATAGATGGAAGATCTCTGGTAAAGAAAGGTCTCTGCAAGAGATGGGTTCCTCGGCGTCCTCGTGTGCCAGGGGTGGAGCTGCACTCGAGGAAGCTGTATTCTATGAGGTAACACAGGAAGTTGGTCAGTCGCTTCTGCCAGGTCTCGTGTCAGGATATTCCCATCATGCTGTGGGCCTGGGCTTGGCTATAAACACTGAATCCTTAGGGTTTCAGCATCTGAAATTGTCCTTCACACGAGGCTCTTTAGACATCACCAAGAAAAGGGGCCTCTGCCTGTTCTGTCCCAATAGGGAAGACAGCATGGTTTTCTGGGTTCTCATCCTGGATCTTCTCTGCCCTGGAGAGGAGTGCCAATGCACTATTGCAGAAGTGTGGCCTTTGCTTTCAAAGACCTCGGGCCATATGAGGAATAAAGTACGTTCTCACCCGAGAAATAGTTACTAGGAATAGCAAGGTCTTCAGTAGAGCAGCAACACCTCCCCCCCTCCCTAAAGCTCAGCACCGAAAGAGAGACAGATCCTTGCAATGCTTGGCTGTGGCCAGCCAGACATCTCCACTTCTGTCAACCAGAGTTGGCGTTGGCACAGGTAAGGGAGCCATTAGGGCCATCTAAGTCCCAGTGAAGATATGGTGGTAAGTCTGTGTCAATTTGGCACAGGCTGAAGTCATCTGGGAAGTGGGAACCTCAGCTGAGAAATTGCCTCCATCAGACTGGTTGTGGACATTTTATTGATTGCTGATAGAGGTGGAAGGGCTCAGTGCACCGTGGGTTGTGTCATCTCCAGGCAGGTGGGCCTGGACTGTATAAAAAAGATACCTGGGAAAGCTAGGGGCCAAGCCAGGGAGTAGCATTTCTTCCATGGTTTCTGCTTTAGTGTCTGCCTCCATGTTCCTGATTGAGCTCACTCCCTGGCTTTCCTCAATTATTACCTGTAAGTTATAAGAAAAATCTTTTCTTTACAAGTTGTTTTTGGTCCACATTTTATCACAGCAACAGAAAGCATACTAATACATAGGAAGCATACTAATACATAGGAACAGAATATCACAGCAACAGAAAGCATACTAATACAGAGGAAGCCGTGATAGCTCAGGGCGGAGAAGAGGCAGAAGCTCCTGGGTGCTTGTGTCCACAGGAGATGCCAAACATTGGGTGGATTTGGGCTCCTAGGTTCCAATAGACAAGGCCAGGCTGGCTGGGGCGGAGGGAGTGTGGGATCCACACAGGGAAACCAGGTTCAGCCAGTGGCATTTGATCCACAGTCCCGTGTCCAGGAAATATCTATGTCTCTCCTGCTCAGGTGAACCAGATCTATACATACAAATGATAGAAATTCCGAAATTCTCAGGGCACAGGATGTGCACCAACCAAGATCACTTAGGTTGGGCAGTGAGAAGGGGTTATCAGAAATCAGGCATGTCACCTTCTCCCACAGGGTTGTCCCTGTGTTGATGAGATGTGAAGAACCACCAGGCTGTGGTCCAAACAATGTTCAAATTATGGTGCAGGAATCAGACCTTTGTCCTACATTTCAAGCTTCCAAGCGAGGTCTCAGCTGTGCGATCTGTGTGAACAACAAGGCTGGGAGCTGCCAGCACTCTTCCTCCCTTACTGACAGCCAGCCATAGAGGTGAAGTCGACAGGAAGGGCATCTATCAAGTCTGTATAGCCGTGATTCATCATGGTCACCCATTCATTGGTGCACCAAGTGAGAACATTGCACACAGGGCAATTTGTTGACTGTTGTTCCTCCCGGTTGCTGGACTAGCTTACACCCGAAATAATCACACAGAAACTGTATTAATTAAATCACTGCTTGGCCCATTAGCTCTAGCTTCTTACTGGCTAACTCTTACATCTTAATTTAACCCATCTCCATTAATCTGTGCATCGCCACGAGGCCATGGCCCTACTGGCACAGTTTCAGCATGCCTATCTCCGGCGGTGGATTCATGGTGTCTCTCTGACCCCGCCCATCTTTCTCCCAGCATTCAGTCCAGCTTTTTCTGCCTATCTAAGCTCTGCCCTACCAACAGGCCAAGGCAGTTTCTTTATTCATTAACCAATAAAAGCAACACATAGACAGAAGGACCTCCCACACTAGTTGTACAATCAACAACCATCTTGTCACCACTGGCTGGTCTCAGGACTCATCCCCGAGGCGTGCAGCGAGGCATGAAGTCATGCTCTGATGGATGACCCAGCTCTGTGACCAGTCACCTTGCCACAGGAACATGGCAGCCAGCTTATGTGCTCATCCCCTGATGGGAGGATGTACTTGCCCAGTGGTGCGGCCACTGAGAGCTTACCCTGGCCTAATGCGACTCACGGTGGCTCCCTGGAACTGCCAGGTGAGACCCGACAGAACCTTCGCAGGACAGGTTGTGTATGAGGGTCTAGATCCCAGCCCCATTCTGCTCCAAGGTCTGTCCACAGCTGTGGCTCTGAGACCAGAGCTCATGGACCTTCCTGCTATTACAATGACTTCACATTCCCACCAGGAGCAAACAGTCTAGAGAGCTACCCCTGGGGTGAGGTCACATGTCATACACCAGGATTGGGCACCATCCTATTGACCTTCTGGATGGTATTCGGTTTAGGAGTTGAGACCCTGGCTGCTTGAGAAAGCCTGGCTCCTGATCACTGGAAAAGTGCTCTCTTCTCTCCTTAAAGGACTGGGGAAAATGATCACCTTGTGAGTCTTGGAGGACACAATCCTCACAAAGCTGAGGCACAGTCTGTTGGGTGAGCCCAGATCTTTGGCCCAAGATGGAGCACCTAGGAGGACACCAAGATGGGTGACCCATGTGGGTCTCAGTCCCTTCAGGGAAGTGGAGACAACATTCTGCACTTCTCATAAGTCTGATGACCCCTTGTCATAGTAGAACAGCTTGACCAGCCTTCTGCTTTTCTAAGGGCCAACCTCCCCGCCCCTGTAAAGAGAAGCAGTCCCCTCTGCCTGCAACGGTTCCTTTTCCCTTAATGCTCTCCCGCCACACTCCCACCCAGCTAAAAACACCCTACAAAAACCCAAACTCCTTTTTGGTGGTGTTGCATTCCCTTCTCTTGGGGACAGCCGAGCAGTTTGTACCCTGAGCAAAGCTTTGCTTTTTGGCCTCAGTGAGCTCTGGTGGTCTGGTATTCTTTTTAAGCCAGGACACAGTCCTGATACCCTGTGTGACTTCCTTCATATGCCATGATTGAACCTCAGGCCATAATTTACAGGACTCACAGGCTTCATCACCTCTTCACGGAAGATGCAGGAATTCTGTAGTGGGGCTGACTCCCCAGGCAGAAGAGACCTCCCAGCCCTGTGCTCTCCTCTGCCTCCCACAGGCCTGAAATCCTAAGAGATTTCCAGATGGACAAAACACAAACATTAAGACAGCAACCCCTTTAGAATGAGAACACAGAGCACAGGATGGGGGTGGCAGAACTTGTGTCTTGAAGCTTGCTTGGGTGGCGTTGTTCAGTCCTGACTAATGAATAGTTGCAATTTTACTGTGTAGATGCATTAAAATGTCTGCTCCATAGCTAACTGTCTTGTGCCTGCTGCTTCTCTCTGACCAGAGTTCTGTTTACTTTGTTTCTGGTGCAGCCCTTCATTTGCCAGTAGCCTGCCTGGCCCACATTTCCTTTTGGGTCTGCCACAATGGAGAGATGGTGGTCTCAAGGTAGGTCCTGGATCTGAGCTAGGATAGTCCAGGCTGGATTCTAAGTTTCTAGACTGTTGACAGTGTCCACTATGGCTTGCAAATCCTCAGCTGGGCAGAAAACCTATTGCCTCTTGTGAGTTGTGGCCTCAGCTTCTTCTGCATTGAGTGAAACCTGGTTGTGTCTGCCAGTCTCTCACTCAAGGAGCAAACCAGCATCCTGCATCCTTCAGAGGCATGTGACCCTCCCAAAGACCAGAGTGAGCATCCTCTGGATGCTGCCCCCAGGCCCAGCCTGTGCCACACTCTTGTCTTTTTTCTGGCTGGCTGGCCGTGCAGTGAAGAGCTGCTAGCTCCACCTCCGCTGGTCCTATGTCTGCTCCGTTCACACCCACTGATTCCATCGCTTAGAAAGGCCCATTTCTTCCAAGTCAGAGATTTTATGACTGAGGATTGGAAGCTGTTATCCAACTCACCCTAGAGCACTCTATTCTGACTTTGTGATGAGCTTCACTAATAAACTGTTTAAAACATGGTAATTGTGTTTATTGTATTCTTTAATTATCATATGTATCATTAAGGATGTCGCTTCCCCTGAGAGTCTCAGGGCCTTGCTGCCTCTTCCTGCCTTAAGTGTATCTGTGTGCATATGTCTCTGTGGGCATCCATTTGAGGATATCTGTATTTGTGAGTACATTTATGTCTGTTCCGTGTGTGTGTGTGTGTGTGTGTGTGTGTGTGTGTGTGTGTGCGTGTGTTAATCACCTGGCACATTGTTCACATTCTCCAATAAGAAGAGCTCCTGGGAACCTGATTGTTGGGTCTGGACACTGATTTAAAGCAAGCACTGAAGCGTTGCGGAGAATCGCCTGCTCTGGGAAGGAAAGCAGGAAGCAACCAACAATCCTGCAGTGCGCCTCGCTGTGCTTTGTGCTGCGATTTATTTCAGGCCTGCCTAAGATAGACTATTTCTTCTTTCCGTTTCAGACTGTTTGAAATCCCAGTCTGCTATGCCCTGGGCTTGGGAGGGATGAGTGTGGCCCCATTTGAAAGCAGCTGATAGGCAGGGTAGGGAAAGCTCTGCCCCCATCCCATAGCTGAGCTGAGCTGAGGCTTGCAAGGTGAATCAAGAATCCCAGCCCTGCTTCCTCTTCACCCCCTGCTCAGTTTTCCCTAAAGAACCCTGACCCTCTAGTGAGTGCTCTAGACTCTTCCAAAGCCATCTCCTCTCTAGCCTATGGCCCTTGCTCCAAGCTGCAGCGAGTCCTTGGCTCCACCCAGCACCCCTCATAGTCCAAGCTACCTGTTCCTGAGGTGTCCTTGAAGGTGACTAAACAGCACCAGATTCATCCCAGCCCTGCTCTTTTTATCAGACACTAGGTTCAAAGCCATTCGCTTTCTCGGGTGAAACTTGGGCATCTTCTGGTTTCTAACATGGGACGTAAAAGATGGCATTACTGAGGCTGTGGGGCACAGAGTGTGGGACGATTGTAGGATCCTTTTATGATTGACTCGTGGGGTCCTGGGCTACTGTGACCCATACGCTCAGCACCTGCTTTACAGGTTGATCTAAAATAAGGGCTGTGTGGGTAGGACATCCGTTTATAGGAAAGCCACTTTGGACAGAAGGTGTAGCTTTAGGCCTAAGTGTACGTATGTATGTGCATGTTTGCGTGTTTGTGTGTGCATGCCCACATCTTACAGAGTACTTATGGCCTGCTCTAAAATCACCCCTACACGTGCACAGGAGTCTCTTAAGAAGAAACCTGAGGGCTGGAGAGATGGCTCAGTGGTTAAGAGCACTGGCTGCTCTTCCAGAGGTCCTGAGTTCGATTCCCAGCAATCACATGGTGGCTCACAACCATCTGTAATGAGATCTGGTGCCCTCTTCTGGTGTGCAGGTATACATGGAGGCAGAATGTTGTATACATAATAAATAAATAAATCTTAAAAAAAAAAGAAGAAGAAGAAACCTGAGCCAGCCATACAGTGTGCAGCAACCCTTCCTCTCTCACTCTGTCCCTGCCTCATTTGCCAAAGCTGTCTGTGGAAAAAGAGGGACTAGGAAAGAGCCCGATGGCTCAATGAGGCTTATTCTGGGTTCATTTCTTTCTGGTCGTGTGTGTACCTGGAAATGGCGGCACAGGACTTTCCAAGACACGGCACCTCCTTGCAGTGTCAAACAGGGTTTATGGACTCCTCTGTCTAGTGCAGAAGGATACTGGAATACAGAGTCCCCTGGGGTGACCCAGCCCATCCTGAGGTCCTGAAAACCGGCTCCCTAGTCATCTTTCTCTTTAGTGTTGCTGCCGCTACCCTGTGCTATCCACCAGGATAACCCTCCAGTGGGGTTAACCTGCTAATTGCCCTCTACTGGCTAAGGACTCTTGTTTTTCTGAGCTACTTTTCTGTGGCTGGTTCAGTGTTTCCATGCAGATTTTATCAGAATCCATCTTGGGACCCTGTGGACCCAGGAAGGTGGAGTTTGCTGCATAGTTTTAGCCCCTGGGCCTGTGTGGGGTTGTTCCATAGCTGTGATTTATCTTCTCAAGGCACCAAGCACGCATTACGTGGTCTTAATCGTCCTTTACCACTGTTCTCATCTGGTAAATGAGACCTAGCAGACCTCGGCTTCCTCCCACTCGGGAAACATGAAACACATCCTGTGCTGTCGTGGTTCTCTAGTACGGACCAGAGAATCCATTCTGTCTGTATTCTCATCTACAGCAGTGTGTTAAGTTAATTACAAGGAGAAACAAGGACCAGTTGCCTGTCTAGACCCTTGTGCTCTGTTAGTTCCATCCCTGCTTGTGGCCACTTTGTAACCTAAACAACGCCTGTTGATATTTCTTTTTTCTTTTTCTTTCTTTTCTTTTTTAAAAAGATTTATTTACTTTGGTTTTTAGAGACAGGGTCTTACTATTAGCCATGGTCAGGCTGTAACAAGCTGGCCTCAAGCTCAGAGATATACCCGTCTCTGCTTCCCAAGTGCTGGTATTAAAGGTACGTCCCACTGCACCCCGCAAGGTTTATTTTTATTTTATGTGTATTGGTATTTTGCCTGCATGGATGTCTCTGCACCCCACGCATGCCTGGCGCCCATGAAGGCCAGAAGAGAGTGTTAGATCTTATAGAGTTAGAGTTATAGATGGTTGTGAACCGCCACGTGAGTGCTGGGACTCCAAGTTGGGTCTTTTGCAAGAGCAGCCAGTGCTCTTAACTGCTTAACTATCTCTAACTCCTGTTGATATTTCTTAGGAGGTAGTTGTCCATGACAGGGACTCCAGGAATCAGATACTCATCCTTGATTCTCCAAGGGAAGGCACAGGCTTGTGAAACTTACGCCCCACTTACCGAGGGGACTGTGGACTCTGGATTTACCCCTCACCTCAGTCAGAGGAGATGCAGGAAGGAGGCTTTGGATTTAAGTGGGTTCAGCTTCCTGTCTCACCGGCTATGCTTCTCACATTTAAATCGAATGGTCCTTGGTGCTGTGGACTAAAGCAGGGCCCCCACTGAACCACGGCTGCAGTGCTAATGCTTCTGTAATCTCAGGCTCTGATGTGGGTGTAAAAGGGGGAGAAGAGAGAGGGGCCAGGGAGGCAGGCAACAATGGGTATTCACAGGCCCAGGGCTTGACAGAAAGCCCTGTACTGGATTCTGCTATGAACAGATGGGACTCAGTGAGTGAATGTCAGCTGGACACTCGGGGAACAGGGTTCTGGGAAAGGGTATGTAGGCATTAACCAGTCTGTAAACATGCAGAAACTCTATAGAAGTAATTGATTAGTAACTATCATGTAATTGCAGGGTAATCACATGGTTATTTTTGCTTTGCAAATTAAAGTGTTACTATGAGATTGAACAATTATGCAGGGGCAATTAGAGGTTGAGTCACATGCTAATTCTGGATAAAATAATCAGGGGAACCATGGGATGGGCAGTTCAAACACGGGGTTGTGTGATCTTGTAATTGTGTATGACACATGGTGACTGGCCTTGTCTGTGTCCCAAGGGCTTTTGTCAATGACTTCTTCCAGTGCTCACCAGATACCAACAGCATTGTTGCTCTTGTGGAATAGGAAGTGTCCTCTCCAAACTCAAGCTCTGATGGTCAGGTCCTCAGCGGATAGCACTGAGAGGTGAGTCATTCTTGAGGTGCCAAATTCTTTGATGGACTAATCCGTTGATGAGTTAATACAGAGTAGGCTACTTGGAGGTGGAGATTGATCCAAAGAAGTAGGTCACTGGGGGGGCATGCCTTTGATGAAGGTGCATCTTGGTCAAGTCTCTTCCTCTTTGTGCACACTCTACACCCTGATGGCTTACCCTCCTAAAGCTGTGGGGCCAAAAATATCATGAATTGAAGACTCTGAAACCATGAAGTAAGACAAACCTTTCCTGTTTAACTTGATCATCTCAGTTATTTTGGGAGAGTGATGGAAATCTGGTTGACATGGCCATTTACCGAGATGGAAGGAACCTGGGAGTACTCTTGGATATCAAGGCAGTAGGGTAGACACCCTCAGGTGTCATAGTCCATACTGCCCCTGTGACAGCCCAAATCCTTTCTCAAGACCTGTACTCAGATAAAGCCACAATACTTGATTTTGCTGCAAAAAGGAATTCCGGAATAAGCCAGAATGAAGCAGAGTCAGAATTTATTAGGAAGATATTATAATATAAATTCAAGCAAAATGTTTACTAGAATGTAGAGTACTCAGACAAAAGATCAAGGCACACCCAAGTATGGGTGTGGGCTCCTCAAGAGGCCAACCTGTTTAAGTAGACATGTGTATGATTTGAGTAGTTTCTGAAGTCATATCTCAAAGGATTAATTAGAATTTTTCCCTTTTAATCTCTTTTAAACCCTTTTCAGTAAGTGTGATTATAAGGTGGTCCTTGAGATGCCTTCAGTAGGATTGTTGACGCCGTAAGACCATAGGTTGCAAGAGTGGCACAAAGGGTCTAGGACAGGCATTTACTGTAAGTGGAGTTTCTTGGGAGATTTCTAGAGAAGTTCAGGTTTATGGCTAGAAGTGAAATGCCATTATTTGGTCATATGTGCTTAGGTCATGAAAACATGGCTCCCTGCTATCTTAGCAGTCTTACTTGAAGCATCTCTACAAGAGGCATATTCTATGTGCAACTTTCATGGCAAATATACTGGGATTCTTTTTTATATTTTTCTATCAATATATTTGATCATGTTTTCCCCTTTCCCAATTACTCCTGGATCATCCCCACCTCCCCATCCATCCAACTGTGTTCTTTTTTCTTCTCTCACTCAAAAACTAAAGAACCCCAAGAAACACACCTCCCTCCCCAAACCACACACACATACACAGAGACACATCAAAACAAACAAGTAAAAACCTAATAAGACAAAAAATGCCAAAACAAAGCAAAATTAAACAAAAGCAAACACAAAAATACCACTGGGTTTATTTTATGTTGACCAACTAACTACTCCTGGGCATGGTGCCTTCCCTGCAGTGTGGCTGATAAACCCTTTTGCCAGTGGGTATCACTATCAGCTGCAGATAGCTTCTGGGATAGGAATGGGACCCTGTGTCCACGTCCCCCTTTCAGTACTGGGACCTTGTCTGGCTTGAACCTCTGCAGGTTTTGTGTGTGTTTCCGTAGTCTCTGTGAGTTCATGCATCAGTCCACTGTGTCTGGAAGATACTGTGCCCTTGGACTCCTCCATCATCTCTGGCTCTTACACCGTTCCACCCTCTCTTCTCAATATCTCCTTGAGTCTCTAAGGGAGGGATTTGATGAGGACATCCCGTGTAGGACTGAGTGGTCCAAAGGCTTTTACTCTCTTCCTGCTGCTCTGTTGTGGGTCTCTGTGTTAATTACCATCTACTGCAGAAAGTCCCCTCTCTGGTTAAAACTGGACAAGGCACTGATCTGTGGGTACAGCAGTATGTCATTAGGCATCATTTTACTGCTAAGGTTCTTTAGCAAAATAATAGTAGTAGGTTTTCCTCCATGCCCACAATGTATCTAGTCTCAGGTTCTTGGCAGTGTTAGGCACGGGCTCCATCTCACGGAGTAGGCTTTAAATATAATTTCACAAACTCCCGTAACATTCTTGCCACTAGTGCACCATGTACTGGAATTCTAGGCTCTCAGTTGGTGAGCAACTTCAGACTCCAGGGTGGGAGGCGTATTTCCATGATACTATCTTTCTATCCTGTCTCATGGAGCGGTAAACACCCTTCCAGAAATTTCCTTTTCCTAGCATCCTGGACTCTAGGCCAAAATGATTCCCCCAGAATCCATTTTAGATCCGGCCTCTGCTACATGCTGGTCAGCAAGCAGCTTCTTAGCTCAACCCTGGATGCCCGGCACTTTTCAGCTCACCGTAACTTCAGGGTTAAGATGATCTTACGGAGGAACAAGGGTGCGTGAATCCATGACTCCACCCCAGCCTGGATAACTATCAGTGCACAGGAGGCTTCTGTTTATGCTTGTAGACAGAGACTGAGCATTGGTTTCCCGACTGTTCAGACCCTGCTGAACTATAACCACACAGAAACTATATTAATTACAACACTGTTTGGCCTATTAGCTCAGGCTTCTTATTAACTAACTCTTACATCTTAAATTAACTCATTTCTATTAATCTACATATCACCACGAAGCTGTGGCCTACTGGGTAAGGATCTGGCGTCTTTCTCCTTCGGCAGCTACATGATGTCTGTTTGACTTTGCCTTCTTTCTCCCTGCATTCAGTTTAGTTTTCCTGCCTAGATCTATTCTACCCTGCCATAGGCCAAATCAGCTTCTTTATTAACCGATGGTAACAACACGTATTCACAGCATACAGAGGGGAATCCCACATCACTCATCCTTACTTCACTGCAAAGTTTGAGGAGACAGATGGAGGTTTATGAGATCTGACCAAAGGCCTGGTCATTACGAATGGGCTATGTGCAAAGGCCTTGGCCAGGGCTCTCTGTCACCTGGGGTACAGTGTTCTAAGTGAGTGTCCTGTGTCCTGGACATTTAAGAGAATCTTCATCCTGTCTGTGGGATTCCTTTATTACCCTCTCCACAAGGTATTTAATTGTTTTTTTGATTTTTTTTTTGTTGTTTTTTTTTTCAAGATAGAGTTTCTCTGTAGTTTTGGGGCCTGTCCCAGAACTAGCTCTTGTAGACCAGGCTAGCCTCAAATACACAGAGATCTGCCTGCCTCCGCCTCCCAAATGCTGGGATTAAAGGCATCGGCCACCATTGCCCAGCAATGTATTTAATTGTAATAATAGAGAATATCTCTAGACATTGTCAAACCACCCTCAGAAGCAAATATCACCCTAGTGAGAGCCCTTGGTCAGAAACAGTTTTGGGAGACTTACCATCCTCAGAATGAATGGACCGGCAGCACATTTGTAAACAGTTTTATTGTCATACAGACTTTGCCACAGTCCGCATTGTTCCTGGCTGGCGTCATTGGTAATGACAGCCCAGAAGCTATGGTGGAGGAGGTGCCTTAGAGATGAACACATTTACATTGACCCTTTGTGTAAGAAGGTTGTTCACCCAAGTCAGTTGTGCTAATTGAGACCAAGACGATTAAGAAGTGGATTATAGGTAATCTACAGTTTGATTGTAATGAAATTATTTCTAATATACATTAGTGCTAGAAATGTATTAAATGTATTAGATGCAATGAGTAGGTGCCCTACCTGGACCACTCAAGAGCTTCCAGGTGCAGAGTCCAACCAGGGAGGCCGAGATCTGTGTTCGACTTGAGATGCGGAGCCACAACCTCCAGACAGATGTCATCCTCTCGTCCCTGCTGTGATAACTGAGTGCAGCAGATATGCAAGCATGTGTCAGACACCCAATAGGGTGCTTAGGCACACAGTAAGTGTCCGTGTACACAGGAAATGCTTGTGCACAAAGTAGATGCTTATGTATACAGTACGTGCTCATGAACACAGCAGGCATTTGTACAGAGTCTGTGATAGTCCACAAGCCTCACACCAATTGAGGTGTGCCTCAGACCTGACCAAAAGATTGGGCATGGTATAAGCACCTGGTGCTGTTTTCCTGCAGGGTTCTGTGTGGTTGGAGTTGCTTCTCAGACTCACAGGTTCTCTTTCGGCTCTACACCTTACCAAGAAAAGCAGGTCTTTTACTTCACTGAGTATCCTTTCTGTTCCCACCTTAGAATATTCCAGGTCCCTAAAGCTGCTTCTCTCTCTAAGGTGAGGGATGAAATAGTCCAAAATTCCCTGAAATGTTTGTACTGTGTGGCCTTGTCCATTACCTGAGGTTTTGGTATCCCTAACACTGGGGCAAGTTTATGAGTCTGGCCAGATGGGACATGACTCTCCTGGGCCATGATGGAGTCCTAGCAGGGAGCATGTCTCCTGACACTGAGCATGGAGACTCAGAGCCAGCAGATCTGGGAACAGCTGTAGAGAAGGCTAGCCACAGGCCAGCACTGCCCCAGGGGTCGATCAGCAGCCAAGACTCTAATTGCCTCTTTCAGTCTTAGGTGAGGGGCACAATAGACGCACGTCCCTAAAAGCATCTCTGCGATTTTGTCACCCTCAACAGACTCCAAGAAAGTGCAAGCAGAACCCCAGGTTAGTCTCCCATGCTCAACTTTCTGGGTCTTCCTAAATGAACTCAGGGGAACGAGACGTGGGGTTTCCATGGGTTAAAGAGCACAGTTCCCAACTGCACCCTGAAAATTTAGTCAGTGTGGAAAGAGGAAGAAGATGAGGTCGGTGTGCTTTAAATTAGGTGAATGCTTCCAGTTGAGAACATACCATAAGCAGCTCAGGAAACAGCAGCTTAGTTATTGGGAAGAGGAGCAGTTTGGTGCATAAGTCCTTGGGCGAGTAAGAAAACCCAGACAGCTTGCAGGCTGTCGGTTCTGGATGCCCCCTCTTCGGCGCTTTCCTTCCTCTCTCCTCTGTCTTTTCTTTCCTGCTCCTGCGTTCTTTTCTCCCTCCCTCCTCCATCCTCTGCGCCCCAGGGCCATCTAACCTCTCCCCTTCTCCAGTCTCCATCTATGGTGGCTCCCTCACACAGAAGTGACAGAGTGGCCCATGCCGTGTTAGGAACTTGCCTGGCACTTAGGATGGGTGTCTTTCAGCCTTACTATCCAGACTGGAACCCCACCTGCGTGGATAGCTTTCAGACTCCACATGCTAGGAAACATGAAAACATTGAAAATTAGAAACATATTGAGTTCAATACACATCTTTTTTTTATTGATTTTTATTAAACTCTACATTTTTCTCTGCTCCCCTCCCTGCCTCTCCCCACCCCCTTCAGCTCTCCCCCAAGGTCCCTATGCTCCCAATTTACTCAGGAAATCTTGTCTTTTTCTACTTTCTACTTCCCATGTAGATTAGATCTATGTAAGTCTCTCTTAGTGTCCTCATTGTTGTCTAAGTTCTCTGGGATTGTGGTTTGTAGGCTGGTTTTCTTTGCTTTATGTTTAAAAACAACCTATGAGTGAGTACATGTGATAATTGTCTTTCTGTGTCTGGGTTACCTCACTCAAAATAATGTTTTCTAGCTCCATCCATTTTCCTGCAAAATTCAAGCTGTCATTATTTTTTCTGCTGTGTAGTACTCCATTGTGTAAATGTACCACATTTTCCTTATCCATTCTTTGATCGAGGGGCATTTAGGTTGTTTCCAGGTTCTGGCTATGACAAACAAAGCTGTTATGAACATAGTTGAGCATATGTCCTTGAGGCACGATTGAGCATCCTTTGGATATATACCCAAAAGTGGTATTACTGGGTCTTGAGGAAGGTTGTTTCCTAATTTTCTGAGAAATCGCCACACTGACATCCAAAGGGGCTGTACCAGCTTGTATTCCCACCAGCAATGCAGAAGTGTTCCCTTTTCCCCACAACCTCTCCAGCATAAGTTGTCATCAGTGTTTTTGATCTTGGCCATTCTTTCAGGTATAAGATGGAATCTCAGAGTTGTTTTGATTTGCATTTCTCTGATGACTAAGGATGTTGAACATTTCCTTAAGTGTTTTTCAACCTTTTTAGATTCCTCTGTTGAGAGTTCTCTGTTTAGGTCTGTACTCCATTTTTTTTATTGGATTGTGTATTTTGGTGTCCAATTTCTTGAGTTCTTTGTATATTTTGGAGATCAGACCTCTGTCTGATGTGGGGTTAGTAAAGATCTTTTCCCATTCTGTAGGCTGTCGTTTTGTCTTGTTGACCATGTCCTTTGCTTTACAGAAGCTTTTCAGTTTCAGGAGGTCCCATTTATTAATTGTTTCTCTCAGTGTCTGTGCTGCTGGGGTTATATTTAGGAAGTGGTTCCCTGTGCTAATGCGTTCAAGTGTACTTCCCACTTTCTCTCCTATAAGGTTCAGTGTGGCTGGCTTTATGTTGAGGTCTTTGATCCATTTGGACTTGAGTTTTGTGCATGGTGATAGATATGGGTCTATTTTAATTCTTCTACATGTTGATATCCAGTTATGCCAGCACCACTTGTTAAATATGCTTTCTTTTTTCCATTTGATATTTTTTGCTCTCTTGTCAAAAATCAGATGTTCAAAGATGTGTGGATTGATATCCAGGTCTTCTATTCGGTTTCATTGGTCCTCCTGTCTGTTCTTATGTCAATACCAGGCTGTTTTTAGTACTGTAGCTCTGTAGTAGAGTTTGAAGTCAGGGATTGTGATGCCTCCAGAAGTTCTTTTGTTGTCCAGGATTGTTTTGACTATCCTGGGTTTTTTGCTTTTTCATATGAAGTTGAGTACCGTTCTTTCGAGGTCTTTGAAAAATTTTGCTGGGATTTTGCTGGGCATTGTGTTGAATCTGTTCAATACACATCTTAAAGAACGTGACAAAAGGGGAACCCTAACCTGCTAATGTTTAAAACTCAGTCGGGTACGCAACTTAAAAATCACTTTGCCTTTTCATAAAAAGAAGTCAGCTGAAACTTGTTATGTGAAGTTTTGGCTTTTGGGGGGGACCCACCACCTAGCAATCAAATAAATCACACACACAGAGGCTTATTCTTTGCTAAGAATGCCTGGCCTTAGCTTAGCTTGTTTCTTGCCAGCTTTTCTTATCTTAAATTATCCTGTCTACCTTTTGCTTCTGGGCTTTTATCTTTCTCTATTTCTGTATATCTGTCTTTACTTCTTTCTCTGTGGCTTGCTGTGTAGCTGGGTGGCTGACCCCTGGTGTCCTCTTCTCCTTGATCTCTTGCTCCTTGTGCTCCTGTTTCTCCTTTAGCCTCTCTGCCTGCCAGCCCCACCTATCCTTGCTTCTGCCTTGCTATTGGCCAGTCATCTCTTTAGTAGGACCATCAGGTGTTTTAGACAGGCAAAGAATCGCGGCTTCACAGTTAATCAAATGCAGCGTAAACAAAAGTAGCACACCTGCAAACAGTATTCCCCAACAGCAACTTCTTATGGAATCCAGTACCTGGGAAGCGGCAGATACTTTCTCATCCTCCCTCACTCTCCACCATCTACTGCGTGGATCTCAAGGATGTGTCCTGAGGGTGGCTGTGGGTGGGACGTGGGGAAAGCTCACAGCCACAGGTCATGGGGGGAGTCACATGCACAGTGGGTGTGCTGGGAGGATGTTGCCTTACAACATCTGAGGTTGAACTTAAGTAGCTCTTGGCTACCCAAACGTCTTTTCAAGGATGAGCACCTGGGAACTCTGCAGAGTTATGTTTGGAATGCTCCAGACATGACAGCCAGGACGCTGGTGGCTGGTGGCCGCCCTTCTCTGTGAGTTCAAGGCATGGGAAGAGCCATTTTGCTGGCCAGTTAGAAGCTGGCCTCAGAGAGAGCTGGTGAGGGCTCCTGAGCTCTGGGCATCACCAGCACACATATCAACAAGGAGATAAAGCCATACTCAAGGCAACAACAGTAACCATGCTTCCTCAGTCTTCTGGTTTACCACGAAGAGAGGTGGCTACGATCTGTTCCTCATGCTAGGAAATAGATCTAGTTCATGTGTTAGGAGCCAGCGTGCAGCATTGGAACTGAAGTAACAGCTGCATCAGAGCTCAAGCCAAAGTCAAGGAGCTGGAGAGCCACAGGCAAAGCCGAGTAGAGGTCAGGTCAATCCACAGGCGCCAAAGACCCACAAGGTGTCCTTGAGTTCATGTCATCACTGAAGAGCCATGCTTCCAAGCTGCCGTCTGTGGCTCTGTAGATCACCTGCGTGTCCCAAAGGCAGAGTTAAAATATGTTTCTTTCTTTCCAACTTCGACGGCTGCCTTCCTATGGGTAACCTTGGGCTCTCTTTAACTGAAGGCCACAGTGACCTGGCAACTGAAATACAGGCCATCCAGGACATTGAAAGAGATTCTGTAGCAAATGGGATATTCATAACTTAAAAATTCACACTGAACAGTAGGTGGGGCATTGTATATTTTTATTTGTTAAATCTGACCCACAATCAGGTCCTAAGATCCTGGAAGGCAGAAAAGTTGCCCTCAAAAGGTATCTCACTAGCCGCATGAACCCGCGAATTGACAAAGACAATGGTCATGACAAAGGGAACCATTAGTGCTGACTATCTGTTCTTCATGCAAGGAGAGGATCGTCCACTATAGTGGGCTAAGAGGAGTCAAAGGGGCTCTTAAGGGTGGAAGCTGAGGCAGAGGGAGCTATGGGGACTAAGACTTTTGCCTTGGTTTCATCATGAGGAGAGTTTCTGACACCTTGGCTACAGAAACCGCAGAAGGGGCTGGGTTGCCTAGCGAAGTGGCAGGAGACCAACAGGGACTAAGTAGATATAGTCGGTTCTGCTCTGCAAAGCCCTTCACGAGGGGGCAAGTTGGCTGGCTCACAAGTTTTTAGCTAAATCCCTGCAGTGTTGTGAGCTCTTTGGCCTCCTATCAAGAGGCTGGAAGCCAGGTGCCTGGGGAGGCTGACAGGTGGTCCTGGAAACTGGTGAAATAGATAGGTAAAGGATTGAAATCGAGCACGGGAGGTTCTGACCAGAAGCAGCGCCGAATACGGTTCTCCTTTGGTAGCTCTTTTTGATATAGAAAAACCATTCCTCGTGAGTGAGAGCCGTCATCAAAGGGCTTGAAAACCAATGATGTGCTAAGGATTACTGGGATTCAGGAGCTGTGTGTAAGGTGGCCTCATAAACAGAAGGGGTCAGGGATCCTTGGCATCATTTTCTGTCCCAAGGAAGGAACCTGTGGCCTCTGGCCCTTACATAGCAAACCCTCTTCTCTCTGCAGGCTCATATTTCTGCCAAGACAGTCATTACAGAGGTTCTGACTTAAAGTAATGCAAATAATCATCTTGGTGGGCTGGAGAGATAGCTCAGTGGTTGAGAGCACCGGCTGCTCTTCCAGATGCTCAGAACTCAATTCCCAGCACCCACACGGTGGCTCACAACTATCTGTAACTCCAGTTACAGGGGATCCAATGATCTCTTCTGGCCTCTGATGGCAGCAAACACATGCACACACACACGGCACACAGATTATAGGCAGTAAAACAGTCACACACATAAAACAAACATACATAAATCTTTAAAAAGAAAACTCCACAAACTCTGAATAATCATCTGAGTTCCCATGCAGTCTCTCATCTCCAGTCAAGATATAGACTCAGGCCGAGCAGTGGTGGCGCATGCCTTTAATTCCAGCACTCGGGAGGCAGAGGCAGGCGGATCTCTGTGAGTTCGAGGCTACCGTGGTCTACAAAAGCTAGTTCCAGGACAGGTCCCAAAGCTACAGAGAAACCCTGTCTCAAAAAACCAAGGGGTAGGGGGGAAGGTGTAGACTCAGGTGGGAGTTGGAAGGTGGGGAGAGGAATCAGTCAGTAAAGTGCGGGTCATACAATCATGAAGACCTGGTGAGATCCCTAGCCCACACTTTAAAACAAAGCAAAATAAATCAAGATGTCAGACCCTGCTGAGACACTAGCAGGAAGAGGCAGAGAAAGGAGGAACTGTGCAGTTTGCTGGCCTCCAGTCTAGCCGAATTAGTGAGCTCTGATCCTGCGTGAAAAAACAAGGTGGAGAGCAAGTGAGGCAGACTCCCAATGCTAATATCTCTCTCTCTCACACACACATACACACACATGCTTGCACGTGCATGTGCACACATATGCACGCAAACATGCAAGGTGGCTCACCTACCCTGCAGGCTCAGAGGAAGAGGTGGACTCTAGTGCTGTGTGGACTCTGCTGCCTCTCAGAACCAACAGTGCAGTGCCCCTATCTCTCTACAGGACCCAGCCCTTCTCTGGGTCATTTTCTCTCCAAGGTCCTTAATTCACACACCACACAAAGTCCTTTTGTCATTTTATAAAGAGAAGGGTCACTCCTTTCACAGGTCAGGGATGTGGCTGAGTGACAGCTGTGTTTTCACGGCTGCCTGCACAGTGCTGGCTGCTGGATAAGGCCAGGTGCCAGGGAGGATAGGGAAGGGAGAAGGGAAAGAGGAGGCCCTTCCCTACCCAGTTTTCTGGCAAGAGAAGAAAGAGGATCCAATCCAGGGACAAGGCTATGAGGGGAACCTGTTTTGAACCATTTCTCAAGCGTTTCTCTTCAGAAATCTAGCAAGGACCCAGCATGGAGAGGTAAGCATAGACATGGGTCAGTGAAATAAAAGGGGCCCCACCCAGGCTCCAGTCCCCTTTTCCTGGATCAAAGCCAGGCAGATGGAGGCTGGACAGATGAAGAAGCCTGTGTGCCATCTGCCAAGCCATGGGCCTGTGTGCAACGACACCTGGTGTGTACTCGGAAGAGGGGACAGGATGCCTCACTTCCTCAAGATGCCAGAAGACCCTTGGGCCCGGATGGGCCCTGGACCACCTGGGACAATCCCATATGGAGGGGACACCCAGAGAGGAAAGAGCCAGAGAGGATCATCTCAGCAGGAAACACTCTCATCAAGGGCTACCGCACATGCTCAATTCTGAGCCCCTAGATATGGGACTGAGAAGGAAGGCAGAGGAAAGAAAGCTGAGCCAGAGGAAGTGTGGCAGAAGAGGAACTGGGCTGCAGCCTTAGGAACTCTTAGGATTGGGAGGCTCCTTCATGTATTGCTAGGTAGCCAGCTCCCCGACTTGGCTCAGGACCTTGGCAGTATATTTACAAGACATAGTATCCTTCAAATGATTTTAGACTTTAATTTCAATATACTTTTGATAGATTGGCTCTGGTTAAAAAGAGGTTCATGGGAAGGGGCTTTATTCAGCTATGTTTGGGCTATCCGCAGCAGGGGGATGTTTTCAGAGTGGTTTTTCAACACAATGATGGACAGATGGAATAAGTAGCAGCTACTCCTGACAGCCCCTGGTGAGAAAGCTCTGTTTCAGTAGGGGAAGGAGCTTGGTTGTATGAGGAGGGCAGAGTTGAGAGTCACCATGCTCAGGAGGTCAATAGAAAAGGGGTGAAGGGCCTGAAGGCATTGGTGGGTGGGTTTGGGGCAGAGTGTTGCCAAGAACTTTTAGTAGCCAGGACCTGCCTCACACCAACCTGGCATGATCCCACTTTCCACACAAAGCTGCAGTTTCTCCTCTAAATGGCCCTGCTCAGTCCTGAGGAGTGGGTGTTCTATCACCTCTTACACCAGTGGGAACTAGCTTTGTGCTTTCTCTCTCCTTGACAGAGCCATCTGTTTTACTAGCGTCCCACAGTTGGGAAGAATTATTCGATAAGCACAGGAAAGCTGATGAGAGAGTCAGGAAACTATTCTGTGGGTGGGTGAAGTCAAGTAGGGGTGTCTGGAGGAGTGGGAGGGGGCATAGGAATATGTCTATGGTATATGGGGTGTGCGGGATGCTTGTGAGGATGCGTGAGTACGTGGCTGCATCCGTGGAAGCGTGTGGGGTGTAAGGATGTGTGTACGTGTTTGTGAGTGTGTGTGGGAGTTTATGGGGGTGTGTGGGTGTGTTTAAGCGTGTTGATGTGAGTGTGGGGTGTGTCTTTAGGAGTGTGTGTGGGTGTATGGGTATGTGGTGAACAGGGCGTCCTTGCCCATACATGCGTCAGGCTGCAGCAATGAATCAGGTGGGTTCAGACTCTGCTTGCTTCCGCGAGCTGTGCAATCACCCACAAAGTCACTCCATGCTCCTGGCTGTGGCGTTTTCTCTTTCTTTCTTTTCCATAGCTTCTTACCCTGCAAGTGACAATTAATGTTCGGAAAGAACATGAAATGGAGGAGAAATTACAGCAATTTATCAGCTGAAATTATAGGTGGAGACACATGTCAGCCGTGGAAATGGTTTCTATCAAAATTAAAGTATTTAGAGATTTTCCTCAAATTCCAAATTATGCAAATTCCATTTTCTGAGATGCCGCAGCATGGTAGCTTTAATTGCAGGCTTACCAGGAACGTCTCGAGCAGCGCTGGGACTGAGCGTGTCTCCCCCTCCTAGGCAGTTCTTTCATGCCCGCAACTCACAAATGCAGGAGAGACCTCATCCAAGCGCCAGGCAGACCTGGGCTGTGAGGGGGGCTGTGACTTCCACAGCTGCATCAGGGGCCCCCAGAGGCCTGCGGCAGCTAGACGGCAGAACTGGAGCTCTGGTGCCTGGTAGTCCCTTGGCCAGGGTGACCCCAGGGTGCCGCGCTGCACCTAACCAGGTTCCCAGAGCAGGAACCTCAGCTCCATGTGTTCCCAAGCCTCTCCTCGGTTACATTTACTCCCAGGTGTTTTATTTTCTTGGAAACTGTTGTGAATGTGATTACCGACTGAGTTTCCTTTCAGATCGTTCTTCAGTGATCCACAGGAACACGACTCTGCGTTGCAGTTTGCATGCAGCTTGAATGTTCCCAAGGATTTTCAACTTTTAAAAAAACACTTATTTTATGCATATGAATGTTTTACCTGCATGTGTGTCTGTATATACCACATTACATGCCTGGTGCCTGTGGAGGCCCAAAGAAGGAATTGGACCTCCTGGAACGGGAGTTATGTACAGATGGTTGTGAGCCACCCGATGGATGCTGGGAGTAGAAGCCGGGTTCTCGTAGGAGCTGGTAGTGCTCTAAGCGGATGAGCTATGTCTTCGGTCCTCTGATGTTGAAGTGTAATCCCTATTTTGAAGCACTGAGCATGTTTAGAAGGGGCCTTTGGAGATTGTGAGGGTCATCATCGTGGAGGCCACAATCGACTACCAGGGAACTTAGAAGACGGAGTGAGACTAGACACGTACAAACACACATGTGCTTCCTGTCCCACCATATAGTGTTCCATGGCTCCACGCCCCTCTGCTCCCAGGAAGGCTATCGTTAGATTCAGATCCCTGAGCTTGCACCTCAGAATCAGGAGCCAAGATAACCTGTTTTCTTTGTAAATTATCCAGTCTGTGGTATTGTGTTACTAATAAACTTGGAAAATTTATCGTCTGTAAACAGTTCTTTGGAAAGATTATTTGGGGTTTTCTAAGTGTGGGATCAGGCAGGCAAATGGACATGGTTTTCTTTTTCCTTTGTGATTTCAGTTCCTCTTGTTTTCTTTCTTTTTTCCTCACCTGTATTGCCGGTCACTTCCAGTGCAGTACTAACATTAGCGTTGAGAGTTAAAGGCATCCTTACCTTGCTCCTGACCTTAGAAACAAAACAGCCTATCTTTCACTACTGAAAATAATGTTAATTGTGGGCTTTTTCTTTTCTTTTTCTTTTTAAAAATATTTTTATTAAGCCGTTGAAAATTTCACGAAGTGTAGTTTTTGCTTACATTCACTCCTACTCCTCCCCCTAACTCATAGACCCATGCCTAAATTCCCGCTCCCAAAGTTCATATCTTCATCAAGTCCAGTTTGGGCTTCCCATATAGTCCTGGGTATGGGGCCATCCACTGAATTATCGTGGGGTCACACACACCCTTAAAGAAAACTGACTTCCTCCTCCCCTAAGGAGTGTCCTTTTTAAAAATTAACTCCCTTTATTATGTTGAAGAATTCCCTTGTATTTCTAGTTTTCCAAGTTTTTTTTTTATCAAGATTGGATTTTTATTGTTTTTGTTTCAAGACAGGCTTTGTCTTTGTAGCTATGGCTGTTGTGGAACTCTGTAGACCAGGCTGATCTTGAACTCACAGAGAGCCACCTGCCTTTGCCTCCCAAGTGCTGGGTGCTGGGAAGGACTGGATTTTATTTCAAGTGCTTTTTAATGTCTCATCTGAGATGCTTATCTATTTTTTTAAGATCTATATTTTGTAAATAAGGTCTGTTACGCTGATTAAATTTGAGTATTGAAACATCCTTGCTTTACTGAGGTAACTCATTGGCCCACTGTAAATATTGCTTTGATAGTCTATGGGCGACTCCTCTGATACCATCTCTGAAAGGGATTCCCACCACCCTCTACCTCTACCAGGTTAAAGATAAAGGAAAAGCTCTCAGCTCACCCTGTTGACAACACTGAGGAGAAACCACAGCACTTCCCCTTGATTCTGGGTCAAAGAGATGGAGTGGCCACTCTGACCACAGGGTTTGGGGTAGGTTTCCCCATTGTTCTTTGCTAGCGTAGGGTAGCTATTATCAAAAAGCTGCACTGTTATTAACCAACCTCTCCCAAGCCTATGGTTGAGAGAAGCTTTTGTTGGTGGTTCTGGATTGGAGTTTCCTGCAATGCCCTGTTCACAATGTGTGAGAAGTAACAGGGAGATTGCAGAGCTCTCAGCCTCAAGGCAAGGACTGGTTTTCCTCTACGACCTCTCATCCTTGGGTGCTGTGGCTGTTTGGTGTTCATGGTGTTTTAGATGGAGGGAGGACTTGGGAGCAGAAAGCCTGTTTCAGACTGATGGGACAGAGGTCCTTGCTTTACCCACCTCTACGTGGTGTTGAGTTTGGTTGGGAATGTAGTGTGTTGGGAGACAGAGTTGAGGAACACTGGCAGCTTGCATGCTGTTGAATCCCACTAACCACAAAGCTTGCATTTTAACCAGACCTTTCCATTAGAGCCTCGGTGTGGGGCTCGCCAGGGCTTTTATTCCTATTGCATGTTTGGATTTATTTTCTTTTTCTAACTGGAGGGTAGAAGGGATGGTGTTGACTTTCGTTCGTGGATCCTACACCCAGCAATTTAGCTGAACTGATCCGTCCTTATGGTCATCTGTGTGTTTCCCTAAAGTTTTCTACAAAGGGGGACATTTCTATCTTCCTCATTTCCTAGTCTTGCTGTTTTTTAAAGGCTTATTTGTTTTCACACACACATGTCCATGTACATACATGCAGACAAAAAAAACTCATGCACAAGGCTTTTAGATTATTTTATACGTTTGAGTGTTTGTTGAATGTATGTGTGTGCACACATGAGTGACTGGGGCCTGTAGAAGTCTGTAGAGGTCATTGGATCCCCTGGAATTGGTGTTATAGAGGCTTGTGAGCCACCGTAAGGCTGCTGGGAATCTGGATCCCCTGGAAGAGCAACAAGCATTCTTCACTGCTAAGCCATTCTCCCATCCTTCTTTGTTTTGCTTCCTCTCAATGCTTTGCCTAGGACATTCAAGACAAACCAAACAGAAACGAACAATGAGTATTTTCTTACTTGATCACCAAGACTTACGAAAATTCATTATTATGTCACAGGGTTTGCCATGCATTTCTGCGTTGTATTCCTGGGAGGATGCTGGGTTTTTGGGATACATCTTCTTGTCTTCCTGAGATGACACCATGGCTGTGGTGGCATGGGTGAGATTGGTCTCCACAGGCTTGTAGGTTTGCCTACTTGATCCACGGTGGGTGGAACTGTTTGGGAAGGATCGGGAGGTGTGGCCTTGTTGGGGAAGGTGTGTCACCAGGGCTGAGCTCGGAGACTCATATCATGCCCAGTGGACTCTCTGTTTCCTGCATACAGTTCAGGTTATGTGCTCTCAGCTGTTCCTGCTGCCAACCCTTTCCTCTGCCATCATGGACTCCAGCTCTCTGGAACCATAGGCCCAATTAAATGATTCCTTTTGTACGTTGTCTTGGTCATGGTGCTTTGTCACAGCAGTAGAAAGTGACGAATACAACGGCTTTCCCCTCGCAGCTCTTTGTGCACACAGCAGGGGATTTCTGAGGCTGAGCCAGCTCTTGTCCTGCCTCATGACAGCATCTTTTACATGGTGACTGGCTTGATTTGCTAGCAGCTTTTCGGTTGTTGGTCCTGTTTTGATATGAAGAAGATCATATCAACTACGTGAAATTGTTTGGGTGTCTTCTCAATTTTCTATAAATCACATTTTGAGATACAATTTTACACTATAGATCAGGCTGGCCTGGAGCATGAGGTGATTCTCTTGCCTTCAGAACACTGGGATTACAGGTATACACTACCATATCTAGCTGAACTACTCTTAAAGGTAATATGTCCTGCTCCTAAAACGTTTGGCAAACATTCGCCCAATGCAGGCATTGCTTGTAAAAGTCCAGATTAAGAAGATTATGTGTGTGTAGATGCACATGTGTGTCTGGGTGTGCAAGAGAGGGACAGAGCTTCAACTGCCAGCTAACTTTATAGGGGACAATTGGTTTTGTATTTTGGGGTTCACTTGCAACATATTTTCTATATTATTTTTATATTTCTATATTATATATGACAAACTTATTATTCTATCCACATTTTCAGTTTCACCAATGTAAACTTCTCAGTGTGATTTATGGGTTTTAAAATTGGTGCATTCTCTACAAGCATACCACACTGTGATGTTTTTCTTCCTATTTTTGTTCCCCTTCATCCCACGTTCTGGGTTTGGCCTTGCAGGAGCCACAGCTGGGGTTTGTTGTCCTCTGTAACCTGTCCAAGCACTGAAGTGACAATGTCTCATTGGTTCAGTCAGGGCTCTGTGTGACATTGGAACACAGAGGAGGAAGACTCATGAGCAGGAGGCACCAGAACGTAAGGACAGGACAGGTGGTCCAAGCCAGGTCAGCGTGAGTCCACAGAAAAGCCAGTGTTGAGTCAACTTGTCCTAGAGAAACAGAGAATGAACACATTTCACCCCATAGAAAGCACCAACAACAGATCAACTCACACACCCACACATGAGCACACACGTACACGCACAAAGTACCGACAAGAAAACCTACGACTGTTCTAAAAGATAGTCTTTCTGAGCATCTTAACAGATTATCCAATAGCAGTCAGTCAGGCCTGAAAGTATACTCATGTAAATAACACTAAGTGTACTGAGAAGGTTGAATTTATGTATTTAGGTGTGTATGTGGTGTGTATGTGTGTAAAATAATAACAATTAAGAAAAAAGAGGTCATAAATTTGAGATTATCAAATGGGGGACATGGAAGAGGTTAAAGGAAGAAATAATATATTTATATTTTAATTTCAAAAAATAAAAAATGAGAGGGAAATATTTTCTTTCTTTTTTTAAAAAAGATTTTATTTATTTTGTTTACAATGTTCTGTATGCATGTATGCCTGCAGGCCAGAAGAGGGCACCAGATTTCATTACAGATGGTTGTGAGCCACCATGTGGTTGCTGTGAACTGAACTCAGGACCTCTGGAAGAACAATCAGTGCTCTTAACCTCTGAGCCATCTCTCCAGCCCATCTTTTCTTTCTCGACAGTGTCATTTTTTAATTGATTTTATTGAACTATACATTTTTCTCTGCTCCCCTCTCTGCTTCCCCTTCAGTCTTCTCCCAAGGTCCCCATGCTCTCAATTTACTCAGAAGATCTTGTCTTTTTCTACTTCCCATGTAGATGAGATCCATGTATGTCTCTCTTAGAGTCCTCATTGTTGTCTAGGTTCTCTGGGATTGTGATTTGTAAGCTGGTTTTCTTTGCTTTATGTTTAAAAACCACCTATGAGTGAGTACATGTGATAATTGTCTTTCTGGGTCTGGGTTACCTCACTCAATATGATGTTTTCTAGCTCCATCCATTTTCCTGCAAAATTCAAGATGTCCTTATTATTTTCTACTGTGTAGTACTCCATTGTGTAAATGTACCACATTTTCCTTATTCATTCTTCAGTTGAGGGGCATGTAGGTTGTTTCCGGGTTCTGGCTATGACAAACAATGCTGCTGTGAACATAGTTGAGCACATATCCTTGTGGTACAATGGAGCATCGTTTGGGTATATACCCAAAAGTGATATTGATGGATCTTGAGGAAGATTGTTTCCTAATTTTCTGAGAAATCAACATAGTGATATCCAAAGGGGCTGTATCAGCCTGCTCTCCCATCAGCAATGCAGGAGTGTTCCGAAGGGGAAATCTTTTCGAAGTGGCCATAAGAAGTGTAAATCTAGAGGTGAATGTAATTGGTGAACTGTGCTTTTTTATCATTTATGTGTGTGTGTGTGCACGCACACTCATGTACACATGTGCACACATGCCACAGTGTGCATGTAGAGGTCAGAGGACAGCTCGAAGAAATAAGTTCCCTCCTTTCACAGTGCGGGTTCTGGGGATTGAACTCAGGTTGACAGTCTCCTTTACCCATTGATCCATCTCACTAGCTGAAGCTGCGCCTTGAGGTGAGTAGCCTCTTTATTTCCACTGGGCTTTTCTTTTCTTTTTCTTCTCCACTGCTGGAGTAAGGTGTCAGGATGACCTCTGAGATGTTTTTATTTAGACAAGGGGATAATGGTACTTAGAGACATAAAATTGCTTCCTGAATGAAGTCTAATGAGGCATCAGCTCTCAAGGGTACAACGTGTGTCTTTAGAATCAGATTTGGGAATGAACTTGGCTAGCTGGGGGAGCTGGGCTTCCAGTGCTAGGCTATATTCCTGCAGGAAGCTAGCCTGTGGGCTTAGCACTCACCCCAAGACCTGCATCATGCTCAGCCCTAAGCCATTCATTCAGGGTTTATCTTGGTAAATAAACCATAATGTAGGGGAGAGGCAGAAGATGAGAGGGCTTAGAGGGGCAAGTGAGTCGGTGCTACCTATGAGGGAGGGCTGGAACCTCTCAGTGGCTCCACCCTAGGCAAGGTGGCCTAGTGTTTGCTGCTCCTCGCCTCAGGCACAGACGGGCAGGTGGGCCTCAGCTGGGACTTGAGAGGTGTCCAGATGGGGGAGGGGAGGTAGGGCCAGCACACCCACACCACGTAGATGTAAATCAGCTTCAGCACTTATCAGTATTAACAGTTTCAAGGCACTTGTGCACATGTCAAGGCAGTTACTGAAAGAGAGGCCCCTGTTCCCCTCAGGGAACACATACTGACACATTTGCACATGCTGGGGCAGCCCTTATTCTCCCCTGGGAACATGTTCTGCTTCCCCAGAAGGGCTGGGGTAGGAGTAGAAAGGACCAGGTCTCTGGCTCTCTGCTCCTTTCCTGCCCCCATGACTTCAATCAGTGCTGAACACAGTTGCTTTTCAGGAAAAGCTTCACAACTATCTCCAACCAAGCTGCACCTTCATCTTGAGTGGCATCAGCTCAGGAAAGCCCAGCCCAAGTTTGGGGGTGTGACATTCTCATATGCAGACATGTTCCCTACTGACTGTCATGGTAAGTATAGTCACATGGTCATTGGGGTTTGGGCAGCCTCTTCTTCCAGACTGTGTTGGGAGCCAAGCCTGTGATTTATTTGTGTGTTTGCATGTGCCCACGCATATGCGCACACATATGTGTATGTGCTCTATACTTACATCCCCATGTAGCCTGAAGCTATGCAGGGGCTCAATAACACTTCGATTTTAGCCTGCTTTTCATTCACGTTTCAATTCACTAAATACAAAAAGCATTCCGCTGGGGGGGAAAAAAAAAAAACAAGCCTCACCGGTCCTTGGAGTTTATTGCTGTGGACTGACCACCCACTGGAGCACACCTATGAGGATTGAGTGGCTGCATAGGTCTGGAGCCACGGGGCTGACTATCTGAGGCTCAAATCCTGAGACAGAAGTGGCATCTCCATTTCCCCCCGGCCGTGATGTAGGAGTCGGCACCTCGGATACAGCCGCAATGATCTCTGGAGTCCTCTTGGCACTAGGCTCTAGATTGGCAGTTTAAAGGGACCCTAGGATTGCAGATGGAGTGGATTACAGAAAGATGCCACAGGCAGAACTTTCCGGGCCAGCATGTCTGCTTTCAGAAGAACTCTGGCTCGCACACAGAAGCTTTGCTATGAGTTGTGCTCCTTCTCTCCTGAGTTTCAGCTTCCTGGGAGAGGATGAGGTCCCTTCCCTCTTAGAAGAGTAGAAACTTGGTGGGCCCTTCCGTGTAATCTGCTTCAAGTCTTTTGTTCACCCACAGCTGGGACACCATTATCTGTCATATTTTCTACCTGGGTCCTGGAGACACCGCTGTGTTGGCATAGAGACTAATGAGAAACTTTGTTCTTATCGTGGTTTAAAAAAAAAAATCACACTTCCTTTATCCTTCCAGCATCCCAGCTCTCCTGGATGTTGCAAGAATTCAAAGTGAAAGGAGAAAAATAGACCCGTAAATTGTTTGGTTTCCCAGTTGGATATTTGGCCCATTCCAGAGAGAATGGTTGGCTTTCTCCGTCCCAGCACAAGACCTGGTGGCTAGGTTCACCTCTGGCCAATCAACACAGAGCTCCTGTGTGTAGGTCATAATTTCTGTATTGGATCAGTATTTTGCAAAGGGCTTGTGATGGCCGGGAACTCCAATGGAAGCAGAGGCGAGACATCCTAGGCTGAGAATTTCCCTGTTAGAAAAAGAAAGGCGCTTTTCAGCGTACTTAGTCTCCCCAGAAGAAAGTGTGGCGAATGTACAGTGGACTGGGTGCACCTATGCTTGTCTCTTGAGGTTTCTAGAATCAAGCACAAAAAAGTAGGAGTTTAAAAACCACACAAACTTAGTTTTTAATAACACTGGAGGTCAGCCTCTGGCATCCAGGTGTGGGTAGGGTCATGCCAGAGGAGGACCTTGTGGCCTTTTCTAAAATTTGGTGGCTACAGGTGTCCGTCAGCTAGCGTAGCATCCTCCTCTGGTCTTTACAGTGTGTGTGATGCTGGTCTTCTCTACGAAGGCTTCAGCTACATTGGATTCAGGACATGACCTATTCAGTTTGACATAATTTTAGCCAATCAAATACACAATGACAGTATTTCTGAGTAAGGTCATGTTCTAAGCTCTAGGAAGGCGTGAAATCTTGAGGGATACTGTCTAGTCCAACAGCCATGGAGATGGAATCAGCAGAATACACTATGAAATCCTGTGTCCTGAAGTTCATCACACACGACGAGGGTAAGAACACCCACATTGTCCCCAGAAGCTGAGACAGAGAGGACAGGATGCACTCTGCATTACCTGCAGCACACACAGCACCTGCAGCACACACAGCACCTGCAGCACACACAGCACCTGCTGGGCCAGACTCACAGACCACGCAACCTGTTCCCAGTCAGGCTGGCCAACACCTTCTGCCATTGCAGCCTGGAGTAGGCATCTGACTTCTCCTCCTGGTAAGGGTCTGACATTAGATGTACCATCTCTCCTGAGGTCTGAGCCTTGGTCCTGTCCACCTGCTCCACCAGTGCCTTTATCTCTGTGAAGAGAGATCACCCTTGCCCCCTCTCCCCAAGGCCTCACCTGGGCTATACCTGGCAGATGGACTCGGGGCACTCAGGGCACCCTTCTAGTAAGGGATCTCTAAACTGAACTACTTCTGCTTGTCCAAATACACACATACATGTACATATATACACATATACCCCACACGGGGGAAATATGCACACATCCACAAATATACCATAGCGCACACTCACAAGGTGAGTGACTGACTACTGGGTCCCAGTGTCTTTGACAAGAATAAGAATGCTAGGGATGCTGGCAGGGTCACAGTGGGGCCAGCATCAGAGCTGGAGAGGCGCAGACACAGGAGAATCTGGATCTGCCATGAGAGGTTGCTTCCCTGCCACGGCATGAAGCTGTTGCATTCATAGACACCTCAGCAGGACCTGTTCCTGCCTCTGCCCGGGTCCTGATCACATCTTCTTCATAAATCTCTCCCTTAGAAAGACATCATCAATAAGCCACAGAGGCCAACATGTGACCGAAAAACCATTCCATTATTAAGTCTGTAATTGCCAAGAATTAATTTGCTAATTGCATGCAACTAATCTGTGTCCCTTTTGTTTTATGTCAATTAACAGAGTAATTAAAAAGAAGCAATCTTCATGCTCTCTCCTCCCTGGCAGCCTCAGACGGCTAGGGCTGATGAGATAGTCCGCCCTTTGTCAGCTTCATTAACAGCTCTTCCACCACAGTGTGCTGAGCGCAAGTCCTTGAGGCAAGGCGGCTAATGGGACTCCATTGCTGCGCCGCAGCACCTGGTACAGCGACTCTCTGGACCAGGCTCAGATCCTTGGGAGTTGGTACAGTTGCAGCCTTTGGGTTGGCAGGACCCTTGACTATTACAGCGCGGGGACTCCAGCGGGTGGTGGACACAAGGGCACACTACGCCTGTATGTCCTTTGGATCTCACACTGGGAGCCTCTTCCACTTCTCAGAGATGTTGGAAGAAGATGCTGAGAAGCTGTAAAAGGTGCAAACGACTGCTGGATTGGGATATGACGCCCAGGAGCACAAACGGGGGAGCCTGATGGGGGCAGAGCCTAAGACAGCTTGGCTGTGTGTTCAAGTCAGGCTGGTCGGGCTTCTTACTCCTGCTCTATTTTTCTCCCTGAGGGCTCTCAGGTGGGTTCAGTCCCCTTAGCAGGATCAAATACCATCTCAGAAAAAAAGGCGTGTTCATTCTCCCAGATCCCATGCTGGAGTCTGGGCCTCGCTCCCCTCCCTTTGCTGGGTCCTTCCCATAAGCTGTTCTTGCTTCTCTAACTTCAAGAGGTCCGCTAACGGCTTGTCTTGGTGACTCAGTTTTCTGTTTTCCCTGATGCAGTCAGCTGCTAGAGAAGTAACCCAGCGGCCTGGGCTGACCAGCATGGCCTCGGGCTTTCTGATCTCAGCGCTCAGTCTGTCCTCTCCTACCGCCACTTCTCAGTCACTGGTGTCCACGTCAGTGCTGTAGCAGGGGCAGCTGAGTCACCAGAGAGAATTGTCTGGCCCCAGGCCCAAGGACCTCACAGACCTCCCTCAGCCCCTGCCCAGCAGTGCTCCTGTCTGCTCTCACCTCAAAGACACCACTCTGGATCAAGGTCCTTCCTTCCGTGGCAGAACTGGCACCATGACGTCAGGACGTGTTGAAGCTAACCCTCTTAAGAATCTGCCCAACTCAATGTACATTGTGGCCTGTAACTGCAGGAAGTGCTTTATGCTTCAGTGTGACTTCCATTTAAGACTTTCCGAACCCATCGCCCACATCTCAAACATATCTCTGTCACTAGTACTAAAGATGTATCCATTTGTCTTCAACTTCCCCTGGGGCCTCATCGTGCCTCTGGGAGCATCTTGAGCAGATGGTCAGGGAGTGTGGGAGGGCGGGGAGGTGCCCCACGGCTCAGCAGGCCCAGTCAGAAGCACAACTAATGCAGCCCATGGATGTAGACAAATGGCCCCGCTACATGTCCAGGTCCAACTTAATGGGCTCCCGGACAGGCCTGTGAGTCAACCACACATCTACACTTCTCTGCCGTGCAAGGACAGATCTTGGAGTGACCCAGGGTCCCCTGGCAAGTGGCAGTGACTTCTATTGACTGTTGCCTGCTCCGACATGTGTGACACCTGGAGCCCATGTTTCTAAACACTGAGGCCAAGCCTGCGTATCAATGCGTAGATATGAAATATCTGGATTCTGCAGAAGAGTGTAGGGATAGCCACACAGTGAGCTCTCTGAGCGTCCTTCTCCAGGGTCTAACAGCATAACACCATCTCCACAACGGTCCATGGGAGGACAGCAGTGTGTTCCCTGCTTCTTCACAGATGTATTTGAGATATGTGGTGGTGTCTATGAGAATGGTCCCCATAGGCTCATATGTTTGAGTACTTGGTCCCCCATTAGTGGAACTGTTTGGGAAGGATTAGGAGGTGTGGACTTGCTGGATAAGGTATGTCACTAAGGTTTTGAGGTTTCAAAAGACTCACACCATTCCCAGTGTCTTCTTTGCTTTCCACTTTCAAGCCAAATTAAACTCTTTCTTTTATAAATTGCTTTGGTCATGGTGTTCTGTCGTAGCAATGGAAAAGAAGCTAATACCAAAGAGGTCTTAGTGGCTGCGAGTGACTTGCTGCTCAGGCCAGATCTAGCCTGTTACTCCTTCGCCCAGCTCACAGACACCAGCAGCATCCATGCTGCTATGATTTAATGGTTATGTTTACTGCACCACAATCTTTGTTCCTTTTAGGAATTCCTCAAGCAGCAGAAAACACTTGTCTCATGTTCATACAACCATAGATAGTGAGTGCCATGCAAATGCATGCATATATGGAGCATATATGCACATGTGAACATGCACTGTACATAACATGTATATATGTACCCACTGTGTGCATCTGTATGCATATACACACATATATGAATGTTTCTACACAGAATACACTGAGCAGACATACGTCAGCCATGGATGTGTGGACACATCTGTGTGCACATAGCCCCCACAGAAAGCCCACTTCGCAGTTCTCTGTGGTTTCTGAGGCTTTGGTGCATCGGGGTCCCATCATTCAGGGAAAGGCAGTTGGGATGAATTTGTCACTCCTACCAAATGCCTTTGGAGCCTGGTAACTGCCATAGTGTCAGTGTTGGTGTGACCCTGCACTAAGGGATGGAGGGACGACTGTGAGTTCAAGACATAATGGAGCAGAGAAGGGTGTTTGACCTCTACCTTTTGCTGTGAGGACTGTGATCACAGCCCCTCCACATGACTGAAATGACATCCCATGCTTCCCCAATCTAACACAGATGATGAGACCATGGCCCTCACAAGTTCATCTGCTCCAGAGTCCACGAGGAAGGACCAAATCCCCAAAACCACTGCAGTGAAACGGTCACTCCTAGCTGGTCACAGTGGAGCATCCATGCCCCTCAAGTGACTGTTTTATAAAGCAGTACTGCCCTGAGAAGTATGTCTCCTGGGAGTAATTAACAACCCACTATTCGGCTTGTCACTGCCTAGGAAACAGTTGATTCTCAGCCTCTATGCTGGGAATGGCGGCCAAGGTCGAAGTGGCTGGCACAGCACGCCTGCTTGCATGTTTTACCACAGTCTCCTTAGCAGTGAGTGAAGCAGATGCGAGGGCAGCATCTGCCCACACTGTGCAACATGGATCCCTTGTGCACATGTATATGGTGTGCTCTGAGCTCATGGGCATTGCAGTGGACACCTCGTTTCCACATGTGTGATCATCATCTGTGTACCATGTGTTGCTCATATGTGTGTGTGTGTGAGCATCCGATGACAGGAGAGAGAGCCTGGTGGTGTGTGTTAATGGAAGCAACATGAAGCAGGCAAATTTCAAAGCAAATAAAAACCTGGCTCAGATTTACAGGGCAGCTACTTCCTTCCATGTTCAGCTGTGCTGTGAGTTAAATTAGCCGATAGAAATGCATGGGGTGGAAGCTTCTGCCAGCTTGCCACCTGTAAATCATCCATCAGCCAAAACAGTCCCCGAGCACTCAATCTCAGGGCCTGGGAACGGGGGCTGGATGGAGAGCAGAATTCTGTTCTGGCAGAAGCAGCCCGATCCCCTCCGCTGGCTCAGGATGACAGCTGCCGAGAGGTCTCAGCCGCTTGGCCTCACAGGCATCCAGTAAGATTGGACAACGAGAGAAGCCATAATGGGAGGCTGGTGCAGATGTGGGAGTGGGGACAGCTACAGTCTGAGGCAAGCACAGGCAAGCGTGTCTGTCTGAGTTGTAGCCTTTGGGAAGTAGGGAGGCGCAGGGTAAATCCTGGGAGGAGATGTCAAGAACCCCAAGACCTCTACAGTAGAGTCAGAGGTTAAGAAAAACAGGTCACACAGGGAAGTAGCTTGGATGCCATCGCCAACAGGAACGTCAGAAGAGGAAGGTCATACTGGCCAGGGCTGGAGCAGCCCCAAATGAGCTCGCTTTCCCTGTACCATCAAGTATCTATCACTCCATGCTCTCTCTCACACATGTGTGCATGCCTCACATTAATAGCAACTATTCAAATTTATGTGCATTGTGAACACATGTGCACTAACATGTACCCTGAATTGAGCAGAAAGCTGCTTTTCAGTTTGTGGTCCCCAACTATTGTACCCTGTCTTTCTTCTTGACCCTGCAGCCAAAAAGACCGCTTGCAGGAGAAAAATCATCATACCATATGAAGGTTCCATAACCTCTTCAAATGTCACTAGCAACTGGGGATGAAGTATTCAAATACATGAGCCTATGGGAGAGATTTCTTATTCAAATCACCACACATGAACAAACCTATGAGCCCCAAATAAGGTACCAGTGACAAACCGAAGAAGCAGTTTCACCCAGCTTAGTGAATGAGTGCATTTAACTAGGGCCATTTACTGTTGCATGGGCTGCTTACGGCTAGGAGAAGGAGTCTTATGAGCCATTTCACTAGCCTTATGAGTTCTCCCCTCAATGCAAGAAGAAAAGTTAGCAGGCTTAGTCTTGTGAGGGTGTTGGGTGGGGAATCACAGATGCCCTGGTTTCAAAATAGCCATGCCCATGCCAGGCTCAGAGGACAGAGGGAGCATCGTGCCCAGTTTCCTCCCAAGGAGGTATGTGCAAGGCTTTGCTCAGTTTCTGATGGGGTCATCCTGACTTCCAACTCCTTCCTTCCTTGATTTTCTTCCTCTTCCTCCTTCCAAGCATTGTCTTGTTCTGTTGTCCAGGCTAGCTTTAGGCTCCTGATCTCAAATAACCTTTGTCAGCTTCCCAAGTAGCTGGAGCCACCATGCCCACTCGTCCCGAGTTTTCTGAGTTCCAGCTTTTTCTTCCCCATGGCATCTTTGGCAGTGCAGATGATTCTGTCGGTCTCTGCTCCTCTTCCTCAACACAAGGAGAAGGCCTTCTACATCGTCTCTAGATGCTCTGGACTCGCGCTCGTATTTGGATGGAGAGGATTGGGGGGACTGGAGCAGGCATCTGTTTAACTTGTTTCCCACACGGGGACCCGGTTTTCCTGGCACCAACCCAATGGAGTCCATCCTTTCCTCTGTGGCCCCAGCATTTTGGGGCCTCCTCAGTGTTCTTGGGCACATGCCTGGCCACCTGCAAGCTCTGTTCCATTCTCTGTCTTCCTAATCCCCCCCGAGGGTGGGGAGCTTACATTCTCAGTCACTATGACTGTTGGGCATCTCTGCTCACACTAGTGTGGGTGTTCATCTGGTTCTCCAGGATGCCCAGCTACTCTCTACAATCTAATAATCAGTTAAAGGCAGGTTTTCAACATTTCTGTCTCTATGTATCTCTATTTTCTCCCCTCCCCCAATCCCACCTACAGCTAAGTCACAGGATAACCTTTCTCCCCACATACCCAGCTGTTTTTGCTGCTTGGCGGTTCCGTGGTATTTTCCACAGTTACTGTATTAACTCTATGCTTTCTATTTGAATGACACTATGAACAGTATTCCTGACATTTTTCCCCCTTCGTTGCTTTCCGTGGATTTTCTCTAATGTGGAAACCCTGGGATCCCTATACTGGCGTGGCAGGTTATTTTGGGTCTCTGAGTTCCCACTTGTCTGATTCTCCATCTTCTCTTTTTCCTCACCCTTCCTGCTGGTTGGTGCCTCTGTTCTCAATGGCTTGTGGTGGAGGCAGATGCATAGCCTACTCTGTACCACACAGCATGTGGCCCAATCCTCTTGTAAGGCTTGGGTCTTGAGGGGAAGTTTCATTTTATCAGATTGTTTCTGCACCCACAAAGAAAATAAAAGATCTCTTCTATCAACCATCCTGGGAGTCTCCACAAAAGACTGCCACTCGCCTGCCTGTGTGACTGCTGTGGGTCCGACCCACCTGCTGAGTGGATTCCTGGGGTGACAGCAGCTGCTGTGCAGCATGGGTCCCCACCTGACACCCTGTCCCAAGAGGAGGAGCCGAAGGCGGCTGCAGTCCTGTCTCCCTGCCCACCTCCTCCCTCAATAAAGCCCTGCCACCAAGCCTCTGGTCAGTGGGCTGTGTTGTGCCCCCCTTCCCCCCGCCCCACCTTTCTCTCTCTCTCTCTTCCCCCACCTCCACAAGACCCCGCATCCCCTCCTCCTCCTTCACAGCCTCCTCCTTTGCCTGCCTCACAATAGGTCTCCCCATTGTCTCACGGGGCGTCATTACTGTCCCGCCGTGTGACATCATAATAGGCTGCTGTCCCAGGAAACAAAGCCCTTTGGAGACACCAAGGAGACACGTCGTGTTTATGTCGTCACTGACTAGACAGAAGTGGAAATAGAGGGGGCAGAGTAAACATCTGTAGATTGGGAAGAACAATGCCATTTGTCCCCTTTTATTTCTGAAGCTGCTGAAATTATGCCTTGCACAGCACAGAAATGGAGCGTGTATGTTCATGTGTGTGTGTGTGTGTGTATCTGTGTGCGCGCACGCGTGCGCACTCATGCACGTGCAGGTGGATTAATAAAAACCCATTGAAATGCAAATTGAGGACCCCTCCTCCAAAACAAGCTAATCATCACCCTCATCCTCCCAGGATACACAGAGGCCCACCAGCAGGAGACAGGACTCAGGATCTCTTGCCTGAATGGCCAGAGAGGGGCATGCTGCAGGTCACAGCAGCTCAGATGTGACAGACCTGTGACCAGTGACTAGGGGGTGCAGACTGCTGTTTTGAGGTCCCTTCACATCTTCACCATTTCCATCTTTATTTTGGAAAAATAAACTCAGAGGTTGTTTTATTACAAAACATGCAAAATACATATCATGAAACAGTATTAGCTGGTGTAGCCATGAATAGGAGCTCACGCCTGGGACAAGGTATGTCCAGAGCTATGCAGAGGTCTTGACAAGGGGTAGAGGCCACCGAGCAAGTCATAAGTTCCATAGCTCCCACATATGTGTTTGTTTTGAGATGACTGAAGCATGTCATACCATTCTCAGGCAGGCTCAGATCTCAAGGAGTGAGTGGCCCAGGCCACAGCTGTTCAGGTGTGACATTGCAGGAGCAGCCTGGAGAGCAGGTATGTTCTAGTGGCTCTTTCCTTCCTGGGGTTCAATCTCATTCTTTACAAAGATGCTTACTGGCATCAAGAAACAGTCAGTTTAGCATTACAGGAAGAGGGTCTTGTTAGATGTCAGAACAGAAAGGGAAACTAAACCACTAAACCTAGCCTGCGGCTGCTCCCAGGTTGACAGCATCAAAGCCGGGGAGGAACGGCCAGTCCCAAGGATCCCTTCTTTAGTCCCTAGCAAAGCCCTCCGGTGGATGCTATGCTGAGGTTGCAGACACCACCCAGCATCTCCACCCACTAGCTTCACAGCCGGGTCTGTGCTGCGATGTGAATAGTAAGCAGCATTTAAGGATGCACCTGGCAGTTAAGCCTAATTTATTCTTTCTGTTAGAAGGGATATCAAACAATGCTTCCTTCTGCCCTTCATTGAAGATTAACTGTTTATGACCCTGCCGTGTGACACGGGGTGATGAATGCCTTTTCCTTCCAGTGCACGTCAGTGGAGCGCTCAGGCATAAAAACTTGCCTGCTCTTCCTCCAAGGGGCCTGGAGCCTCGCTTGTGTATTAACCACGCAGACTTCACTTTCTGGGGATGCATGGGGCATTTTGATCCTTGCCAATAGTGCCTCTTCCAACTGAGTCTGTTATGCCCTAAAGAGAGACAGAGGGAAAGTAAAGGGTCTGTTGGGGATTGTGCACACACCACACACACACACAGACACACACATGCACGCATGTATGCATAGTGGCATCTGCATACACACTCATGTTTACACATGCATTTAGACACACATGCTCATGCTCACACACATGCATCCAGGCACCTTCACATCTTCACGTACGTGTACTCCGACACCTGCACACATGCTCACAGGCGTGCATTTGGATATCTGCACATAACAGCATAGAACCCTACTGATTTCTACTCCAAGGACATGGGGGAGGGTCACATTTCCATAACAGTTCATGCTCAGGAGCAAGAGTCTAACAGAGCAAGTCTGAGATGAGGCTTGGCCCTAGCAGACCCTAGCAGGCAGAAACTCTGCTTCCTGTACAATCATACTGGCTACTAACATACAAGGCTTCCAACCTTGCCTGAGTCAAAGTGGACTTAACTATAAATATGCCACCACCCAGACAGCTAGGAGTGCTTTGCTACAACACAGCAGGTCCATATCCTCATTTAAAAATTTTCTAAAAACACCCAAACAAAGGCTTCCATGAAAGACTGAGCAAAGCCTGGCCTCCTGGGCCCTCCCCATGGATCCAGCCTGGAGGTGGTACCCTGGAGGTTCCACTGGCTGGGGTATTGGCAGCTGTACACTCGGGTGGTCCTTTGGTTCCTTCCTCCATGGTTTGAGCCTCATGGTGTTCTTCTTCTGTGTTGTGTGGCCTGGGTGGGTGGGTGTGTCCTTGAATATAGCACGATGCAGCGGTTCCTTGTGAATGCCATGCTGCATGGCAGCACACAGACCAAGGACAAGGATGTAGGAGGGGCAAGGCTGAATGTCAGAATGCCCCACATGCTCCCAGGCACATTTGCTTTGCTTCTCTGCCAAGTGGGAGGCTGCTCCCAGCACTGTTGCTGCCACCCACTCCCTGGGCTCTTTGTTTCTGGCACGTGCCATTTCGTGCCACTTGGCAACACTACAGAGGACCCCACACCACGGCTCTGCCCGGTGAGAAAGGACTTGTGCTCAGGGCTCCCAACAGAGATTCTGGACTCTCGGCCATAGTCTGATCACCTGCACCTTTTGTTTTACCCTGAGAACAAGGCATAGATATAGCCTGCCTGTGTAAGAAAACTATCAGAGTCCCTAACCTCCTCCCACAACTGAGGGTGATTCTCCTGAGAAGCCACAGGGAGGACAGTAGGGCAAGGGCCAGGAAGGGTGGTAAGAACTAACTACAGCCCTTCCTCCTTGGCCCAGACCTGATGCTGAAGGTGTCTCTTCACTAGAGTACAGAGGACCTGCTTGGCTAACACAAAGCCTGTTCAAGGCTTTCTTTAAAAATGAATAAAAAAGGCACACTTTAAGTTAATAATGAACTTTAAAGCTGCCAAAATGAATCATTTGGAAAAGCCATTTTCTGAGTTCAAGATCAGTGACTCTGGATTAGCCTAATTGGTCTGTAACTTGAGGATTTGAGACTAAAGGCGAATTTGGTTCCTATGAATTGATTATGCAATGTCCAGCGGTGACTTCCCCAGTTAGGGAATATAGTCTCCTCTAAGACTTGGTTATCACGGGATGCTGTAGGCTTTGGAATCTACTGGCCAACCCCTGGGCAGGAGACAATAAGACATGGAGGCCAAGTGGCTCCTCTCCCCAGGGCCTGTCTAAAGGATGGGTGTGAGCTCATGGGATGTAGCTGAGGCCTCAAGGAGTTGTGCTGGAGAGGGAGTCAATCAAATCAGTGAAAATTTGCAGGACCAGTGGAAAGTGCCCCAACTTGACCTTTCTCATAGACTGAGGGGCTTTCCATTCTATTCTGGATGCTGTAGCGGAGACCAGAGAGCTGCAAAGAACAGAAATTAATTCCTTATGATCCTGGAGCCTGGGAAGTCCTGGTGGGGAACTAGCAGACTGGGAAATTCTAGGTCTGTAGAATCTTGTATCTTGCAATAGCGTCTTCTTACTGTGCTCTCAGAGATTGGAAGGGACAAGGGGGTACTCCATAGTCTGCTTCTGTGTGTACAGACTTATGTGCTCTGGGTCCTACGTGTCCGTGGGCTGATGAGCTGTATGGCCTGCTTTGTGTGTGTGACTATGGTGTATATGTGTGTTGCACATGCATGTAAGTGTGTGGATGTGCATGTGGAGGCAAAAACAGGATGCCAGGTGTCTTCCTCTGTCACTCCTTCTTATTACCTAGAGACACGGTCTTTCTCTGAATGAGAAAATCATCATTTTAACTAAACTGGCTGGTCAGAGAACTCTCAGAATCTGTCTGTCGCTGATCCGCAGTGCGGGGGCTCCAGGCAGGCACAGCAATGCCTGGCTTTTTACGTGCAGGTTGGGAGCTCAAACATAGGTCTTAATGCTTACAGATCAAGTACTCTTACCCACTAAGCTATCTCCCAGCCTTGATGTGTGGTCATCTGCTTCTGATTTTTTTTTCATATAGCATCATGTCTTGGAGGCTCAGGCCACATGGCAATATTCCACGCCTTTTTATGAGTGAACAATGTTCCTCTTTACATGAACCTACATCTTGTCTGTCCACACTTCAGCAGATGGACATTTGGGCTGTTCTCACCCCTTAACTTTTCCAAGCAACCTTGCTATGTGCATTGCGGAACTGTGATGTCACATGACATTCCCATTTTTAACCTCTTGAGGATCCGTGAGCTTTGCCAAAGCAGTTGCACCATTTTACATTCCCACCAGTGCTGCATGCAGATTCTGAGCTTCTATCTCAACGATGTTAAAAATAGGTCTGGCAAGATGGTTCAGCCTGTAAAGGTGCTTGTCATCCGGGGTTTGATCTCCAGGAGCCGCAAGCTCGTACAAGCTGTCCTATGACTTCCACACATACAATGTGGCACACATAAGCCCACACACAGAAATAAAAATTTTAAATGTAATGAAAAATTAAATTGCTTGCAGGAGAAAAATGGCCTCCCTCACTGTGATAAAGACACATTGCTCTCCTGACCCCTCCTGGCACCTATGGGACCGCTCCCTATGGGAGCAGTCATAGTCGTGAGCAGAGGGACAGTGTATAGGCACAGCTGTGCACTGACCCTATGCTGAGGATAGTTTGGCTGGTTGTAAAATTAGGACATCACAGCTAGTTTTGTTCATAGGTGACCTAAGACCACTCACTTCACTACACACAGATAAGAACTCAGGTAGAGAGACTGGGTCTCCTCAGCCCAACAGGTTCTTCAGGATGTATCACCTGCACACCTTTGAAAAGGCAAGTGGCCATTGGCCTCTGACGGAACTCATGTGAGAACCAGATGGGAAAGAGACCCATGAAGGTGAGTGTCCCCACAGGGCTGCTGGAGCACGGCACAAAATAGCTCTCCATCTCGCCCTGTGGCATTTGTGTGGGTCTAAATACGGTACACAGTCACCTCCGTGCTCTACAAACACCCAGCCTGCCCCTGCTTCTCAATATCCCAGTCGCTCGGGAGTGAAGGCAGGTGTGCCTCCGCCGGAGGAACTTCTGATGCAGAGCGGTGGGGACATCCTTCTGCCAGCACACAGGTCAGGTCTCCTGGAGAAAACAACTGCATTTGAACTTGACATATTATCAGCTACCTTGAACCAACTGAGCTCATGGGAACCAGGTTACCAGGGAAACCATGTTGGAAGGCTGACTAGCCAGAAAAACACCATACTCCTCGCCTGGAAATTCCTGCAGCCTCACTGGCTGCAGTGGAAATAACTAAAGTTAGTTGAGGAAATTAGTTTAAATTAAAGACTGTTAAGAGGATAAAAACACAAGCTACAGACAGACAGACAACATCAGCAAACCATGTACCAATGGACACACAGAGGGATGCTCAAAGCTCAATAGTGAAAAACAAGCAACCCACATGGAAAAATAGGGAAGGGCCCTGAAGAGTCATCCCACCCCAAAAGACTATCCAGAGGAGAAATGGGGCATGCCAAGGTCACCAACATCAGCCACCAGGGAATGCGAGTAAGACCACTGGGAAACTCCACTTGCTCCAATCAGAGTGGCTGAGGTAGAAACAAAGGCAGAGCCGTGTCTGTCAGCACACACATAGAATCCCTGCACTCAGGATCGAAGCAGGAGGATTATGAGCTGGAGGTTAGCCTAAGAAACGGACAAGGTGGTGGAAGGGTGGCCACTCCTACGATGCTGGCGGGAATGTAAATGCTCTAGTCACGGCAGAAAACCGAAGCAAGTCTGTGCATCTGAGCAGCTCGGCAGCTGCAGTTCTGAATTTTAATTCAGAGAGAGGGAGACTTGTCCAGCCATTGATGGCAGTTACGTCATTAACAGCCAGAAACTAGAAATAATGTCCTGTGTAGGTGATGGGTAAAGAATTGTGGCTCAGCACTTCATAACCACTGGTCAGCGATGGAACAGTGACCACTGAGGCAGACCAAGAAGAGATCTCATAGGGGGTATTGAGGGGAAAAAGCTGTTCTCAGAGCTTGAACCCAGTCCAGACCTGGCTCCCTTGTCTCATAATGCTTAGTATACAGAGTTGGGGGGACACATAAGTACCTGAGGGGCAGGATGTGCCTGTGAAGGGTATGTAGGGGTGCCGGGAAGGGGAGGAAACTCTAGGTCTCACTGGTGTTGGCTGTCATGTATAAAGGACAGATATACAGTAGGGACATCACATCCAGGGTGTGGCGTGGGACCACAGTTTCATGAGAAGTGATATTGAGGGACTTGGGTGTGATACGCAGCAGACATTGCCGGGCTGTCTGTCCTCAGCCTCCTGTGAGTCTATCATTATTTCTAAATAACAAGTTTTTTTTAAGTGACAGCAGGCTTTGTTCCAGACAAGTAAGACACCGAGCCCCTCTCAGCCTGCATCACGAGAGGCCCTTCTGCTGCCTGTAACCTGGGCATGCGGCTTGGCAACTGTTATTCTGGTATCGTTTTATCTTACATTCAAAGTGATTAAAAAGCCTCATTGTCATAACAGCAGTTTTTAAATCTGTTTGCACAGCAAGGCAGGAGAAACGGCAATAGCCTTGACAGAGCAAGAGAAGCAGGGCAACCATCTCCCCGCACGCAGTGCTTCCCAGGGTCAACTTCCACACTACGGCCCTGGCGATCCGAAATACACGGGAGGGGGTGTGGAGCAGCTGTGCACATCCTTGGCTGCACACCTACCTGCCTTTCGGGTCACAGTGGACGTGTGTTCAATTAACACACTCACGGCCACGTAGTCATCGGGAGGTGCAAACATGGCTCCCCTCTAGGGCTTCACCTTTCCCGTGGAGGACCAGGGCTCTGAGGCGGCTCCATTACCGATCAGAGTTCCCTGTGTTTCATCCCCTCTACCAGAGCCCCATCTTCACAGCTATAGCTTCAGCAATCGCTTGCTAAGAGAAACGGCTTTGCCACAGGCTTGATGCCGTCAGGGCTGTCTGTACGGCAAATTCTCAGATTTAATAGCGTGTTTGGAATTAGCTTAACACGTGTACAAGGATGATGGGGTCAGCAGCCTGAGCCCAGCTGAAGGTAGGGTCCCATTCAGGTCCCAGCAGCTGTTCTGCCTGGTACTCCTACTGTGGGCCCAAATGGCCCTCCAGCTCTGGCAAGTCGGGGAAATGCCATTACACACCCAATACAACAGGGACCACCTACACATAGGCAGGTAGAACTTGTAAGTCATTGCTGTTAGGAATAGAAAATGATATTGTTCATGGAGCAATTTTTTTCCTCACCTCCCTGGAGAAAGGGCCTATTTGGGCTCACAGTTTGAGGGGATGTAGTTCATCCTGGTTGGGAAGATGTGGCAGCAAGAACACAAGGCATCTGATTACAACGTCTTCAGTCAGGAAGTGGAGGCAGGGGGATGTGCTGGTATCCATATCCATAGGAGCCCTGTCCAGGGTGGGTATTCCCATCTCAATTATCACAGTCTAGGAACTCACAGATGTGTCCAGAGAATTATTTCCTAGGCAATTCTCCATCCTTTCAAGTTGCCTGTATCAACCTTTATAGTCCTTTGATAAATGGCAGACTGTGCACCCCACCCCACCACCCAGCCATTCCACTCCATGTTCCTGCTGCTTCATTCACATACACAGAAGGTGTAACTGAGATTTTACAAGCCTGTACACCTGAGAAATTCATGAGCACCCAGAACTGCCTTGTGCTTCTTCTTAGCCCGTACCTGACACCAGGCAGCCACTTTCTGGCTTTGTTTTGGTTTGCCTAGTGCAATGTACTTCTGGGACTTCTCCTTTGTGCAAGTTCGTTATATGTGTACTGTGGCTGTTTCCTTTTTCCAGTGTCCCAGGGAGTCAGCATGACCTGTAAGAATTCAATGTTTATTTGCTGAGTAGCACTCTGATACTCAGGTGCAGTGCCACGAGAACTCACTGGACAAGGTCACCCTCTGAGGACACCATGAATAACGCTACAGGACAATGTCCATCAATAGAGTGATATTTTATTTATGTTTTAATAAATAAAGCTTGCCTGAAGATCAGAAGGTAAAACTAAGCCACTAGAGGCTGGGTATGGTGTCACACACCTTTAATCTCAGGATCTGGGAGACAGAGGCAGTTGGATCTCTGTGAGTTCAAGGTCACCCTGGGTCACACAATCCCAGCACTAAAGGAAGTATAAGATGGGAGGAGACAGGCTCAAGGCTCTGGCTGCAGTTTCCCAGCCTTGGTAGAGGAAAGACTTTTCTAGTGGCTTGGCTGTTCTGCTTTTCTGATCTTCAGCTTGAACCCCAATATCTGTTTCTGGGTTTTTGTTATTTGACATCCGTGTGGATGCCCATTCATGTTTCTCTTAGCTGACTGGGAATGAATCTCTGGGTCACAAGGATGGGAGAAGTCTTGTTTTATGAGAAAAATACTTGATATGCAAAGGAACCACACAAAGCGCTCACCCCCATGACAATGGATTAGAGTCCCCCTTGGCCATGAGAAGGCCAATGTGAACCAGTCCTTTCCAGGTTGGGTCTTCCAGTAGGTGGTGGCAGCAGGCGCAGCATTTCTCTGGAGACCAATAGACTGGATCAGTTTTTCCTAGGCTTACTGGGTGTGGGTTCCTTGTGATTGTTGAGTCTGACGGGGTCTTATGCCCAGAGATCTGTCTCTGCTCTGCTCTGCAGAAGTGAGCCACGATGTTATGGATACAAGTCTTTCAGCACATCTGGATGAATGCTTCTCCTAACCTTAGACATGTCTTTTTATTTCCTTAAAGAAGCTTTTGTGGGCTGGGGAGGTGGCTTGTGGGTCAAAGTGCTTGCTGCACAAGTACGACAGACTGAGTTTGAATCTCCATTAATCATTTAAAAAGGAAAAGAAAAAGACCAGGCATGAATGTACACATACTTATAACCCCAAAGGTACTGGGCGTATATGAGGACTTCTGGGGCTTGCTAGCCTCCAGCCTGTCTCCAAGTCAAGTGAGAAGCTCTGTCTCAAGGAAATAAGGCAGAGAGTGATAGAAAAAGCTGCTGATATCCCCCCCTGTCCTCCATATGCATGCACGGGTACAGGTACCCACACATGCACACACCACACATACATTCCACGTATACACCGGAGCTGGAGTCACAGTTGGTTGCCAGACACTTCATATGGGAACTGGGAACTGAACTCAGTCCTCTTCAGAGAAGTTCATGCTTGTAGCCATTGAGCTGTCTCTCCAGCCCCTTTGCACATTTTTCAAAAATTAAATTTGTTTCTGTTTATGGGTATTTTACCTGTATGTTTGTGTACCACATGGATGTCTGGTGCCCATGGAGGCCAGAAGAGGGACTGGAGTTACAGATGGTTGTAAACCACTCTGTGGGTTCTGGGACTAGAACTGGGGTCTCTGGAAGAGCCATCTCTCCAGATCCCCCTTGTTTTGTTAAGGGGTATTTTCTTGTGTGTGTTTCCTTCCAAAGGGCTCATTGCTTATCTCAAAGTCAGAAAAATGACTTTGTGTAGTTTGGGGTCTTAAAGAAAAACTGTAGGTTTTCTGTGTGAGCCTTTTAACACAGTAGCTTCCCTTCAACTTCAGCTTGAGAACAGATTTTCATTACTGGGATGTGTTAACAATTGGTGCTTTTATTTTTGGTCTGTCTAGCTAGCCCATCAGAGATTTTTGCCTTGATCTGTTAATATACAATAATAAATTGACATTTGAGCATTGACCCAGCCTCAAACTCATTCTAGGGAGAAGCAGTCCTTGGGCATTGTGCTGCTGGTTTCGACTTGGCAATATTTTGTGAAAGATTTCCATGTTCCTATTTGTAAGAAACACTTAGTTTGTTATTTCTGTTACTTGTAATATCTTTGACAGCTTTGGAGTCAGCATGGCTAGTGTTGGTGTCACACAGGAGCCAACTTGGGCTACCTCTTGAGGGCCAGCCGTGTGCTCTCCTACCGCCCATGTGCCCTCAATGCTACCCTGAAAGCTTGGAATAAGCAGGTGTAAGTAAATTCTTGTGCCATGGACATACCACAAACCACACCTTCCCGTCCTGGAAATAACTTGTTGAATATTTACCAGGAAACACAGCTGGGCTCACAGATGAAATGGTTTCCTTCCTGCATTTTCTGAAAGAGACTTGAATTTGTCAACCCTCTTCCTTAGCTGAGCCTGGAGTCTTCGGTGTAGCAAGGTTGTTTTGTTTGACTCCAGCTCCTTGAGTGGGTGACAACTATTTATATAGTTCGAAGTTTTCCTCGTTCCTGCTTCTGGTTTGAGTAGTAATGTTTTTAAGTTTTCCATTTTCTCCATTATGTGATTTCCTGGCTTGAGATGGTTCACAGTATTCCCTTATTAGTTACCATCCGGACACTGACAAAATACCTGATAAACAACTTGAGTGTCTTTGTTATGGTTTCCGTTGCTGCAACAAAGCACCATGACCAGAGCAACTTGGGGAGGAAAGAGTTTGTTTGGCTTACACTTCCACAGCACTGTTCATCACTGAAAGAAATCAGGACAGAAATTCACAACAGGGCAGGAAGCTGGAGGCAGGAGTTGATGCAGAGGCCATGGAGGGGTGCTGCTTACTGGCTTGCTCCTCATAGCTTACTCAACCTGATTTCTTATAGAACTCAGGATCACCAGCCCAGGATGGAACTACCCACAATGGGCTGGGCCCTCCCCCATCAATCACTACTTAAGAAAATGCCCTATAGGCCTGATTGCAGCCCGATCTTATAGAAGCATTTCTTAATTGAGGTTCCCTCATCTAAGATGACTTTAGCTTGTATCAAGTTGACATGAAATTACCCAGCACAGCGAGGAAGGGCTTTTTTGGGTTCTTGGTTTTGGGGAACGCAGTCCATTTTGAGAAGGAAGAAACAACTGTGGAGCGGGAGTGCAGTCAGAGCGCAAGGCTGCGTCCCCGCATCTTGGTGAATCAAGAGGCTGAGCGCTCAGACCACACCCAGGGCTAGGCTGCAACTCATGATCCAACTACCCGCTTCTTCCAGCTACATCCCAGTTCCTAAAGGCTCCATAATCTCAATACAGTGCTGTCAGCTGGTGACCAGTTAAACACATTCAGACCACAGCACCCTCCAAAGTCTGTATTATTCCTGATGTAGAGAACATATCTTCCCAAGATCTCCTGAGTAAATTGGGAACACGGGGGTCACAGGAAAGGGTAGAAGGAGGTAGGAGAGGGAGGGGAGCAGAGAAAAATGTAGAGTGCAATAAAATCAATTTAAAAATCCATTGCAAAATACTTGAGAGAAAGAAAAAGAAAACATGTCTTCCTTTTGTTCTCGATCACTTTTACCAATTTCATGGCTTTTTCAGAGTCAATTTGCAGTTTTTCTGACTTTCCATGTTGTTTGCCTATTTCCTGATTTTTGTTCTGTTCCTATCAGTATTTTCCTTTTTTTTTTTTTACTTGTTTGGGATTTGATTTTGTCTGACCCCACGTGTCAGATGAGAGAGGTTGAGGATGAGAGGTATTTTAAGGTCACAGAGTTGTTGGATCTGAAAGGCAAACTCTCCTCACCACATACTCAGCCCTGCCTTAGCAGCAAGGGTGGAAGTCCCTCTGTGATAAAGGTACAAGGATCTTAGGTCCTGGCCTGCTACACTGTAAGATGAGGTGGTTCCTGTTCTGGATTTTTCCAGGAACTTGCAGGCTTGATGATCACAGTTCCAGTGTCTGCTTTCCAGCCCAAGCATCTACTGGCATCTGCCACAGTGTCAAGGACTTCCTGTATGCAGAGATCCAGCGAGTCTGAATCTACACAGCTGGTCTTTGTGAGCTCACTCGGCAGCTCTCCACAGCTTGGAAGTTAGAAGACTGACTGACTTCTCATCTGGAATGGGACCTTTGACATCTTATGGAGAAAGCATACAGCTGACTTAGGCACTGACAATGCACACTTCAATTGCCAGCTGCCGAGTTGTCATAGTTAGGGATATGTTGAAGTACCAAGTGTGCTCAGGACTGAATCTCTCAGCTCCTGCCTACCTGCTAGCTCAAAGTTGACAGAATCAAAACAGACTCCAGCAGGGAGACAGAGAAAGGTTTTGGTGGACTATGTTTTAATGGACTATGTTTTGCAATAAAAAGATGCCGTTGCTGGGTATGGTGATTTGAATAATAATGGCCCCCATAGGCTCATATATTTAAATGCTTAGTCATCAGGGGTGGCACTATTTGAGAAGGATTAGGAGGTGTGGCCCTGTTGGAATAAATGTGGCCTTGGAAGAAGTGTGTCATTGGGAGTGGACTCTGAGGTTTCAAAAGCCCAAGCCAGATCCCCCCACCCCCTGCCCTTAGGAAGTAAAACTCTCAGCTCCTTCTCCAGCACCGTGTGTGCTGCCATGCTTCCAGCCATGATGATCATGAGCTAACCTCTGAAACTGTAAGCAAGTAGCAGTTAATTGTTTTCTGTTATAAGAGTTGCCTTGGTCTGTTGCAGGGAGGTGCTTATTCGTCCCAGCCACCCAGAACTGAAACAACCACACAGAAACCATATTATTTAAATCACTGCTTGGCCCATTAGTGCTAGCTTCTTATTGGCTAACTCCTACATCTTAATTTAACCCATTTCTATTAATCTATGCATCACCACAAGGTCGTGGCCTACCAGCAAAATTTCAGCACGTCTACCTCTGGCTGCCGATCCATGGCGTTCCCTCTCCGCCTCCCTTCTTCCAGCATTCAGTCCAGTTTTTCCCGCCTACCTAAGTTCTGCTCTATCAACAGGCCAAGGCAGTTTCTTTATTCATTAATGGCAATCACAGCACACAGAGGGGACTCCCACATCATGTTGTCTCTTCATAGCAATTGAATAAGACCTTGCGTGTGGTAGTGCATGCCTTTAATTCTAGCACTAGGAATGCAGATGCAGTCAAATTTCTATTAGTTTGAGGTCAGCTTGGTCTACACAGAGAGCTTCAGGCCAGTCAGGAACATATAATGAGCATCTGTGTGAAAACAACAACCAAAAACATGCTCTTGCCTGTGATTCCAGAACTCGGGGCACTAAGACAGGTGAGTCAGAGTTTGAGGCCAGTCTGGGCCATATATCAAGACCCCTGCCTCAAACAAACAAAACCAAACAAACAAACAAAGATGAAAAATAAGAGGGTAAAAGTGCAAGAGACAATCAGACAGGAGCCAGGATCTTCTCTCGTCTGCAGAAGGCTGATTCTGGAGGTTCCCTGACCCTACAACCCCACTTGGAAATAGGATCTTTGCCAATGTCATTGTCTAAGATGATGTCACACTGGATTGTAGTGACCTCAAACCCAATGATTAGAGTCTGTGTGAGGAGACGGGGAAGGAGATACACAGCCAGGTGGCTTGAAAATCTATAGGGACAGTAGTGATGAGGCCATCATCAGGGGATGCCAGGAGCCACCGGAAGCTGGAAGAGGCAAGAAGGACCCTCCCTTAAACCTCCAGAGCCAGGGCAGCCCTGTAACATTTCTATCCAATACCCCTGACCTCAAGAACTGGGAATCCATATCCATTACTTAATCCACTCAGTGTGTGGTCCCTCATCATGGTAGTCCCAGAGACTAGTGCTGTATCTCAATTGTCCATAGGGTTTTTATCTCCCCAGTCATGGGTGCTGGCGGGAGCAGGTCTTGGCAAGCATGAGGACTGTCACACCCTTTTACCCGGCACCTACAGACTGGACATCCTCTGAAAGACCAAGTTTGGGAAGGTCCGGATGGGTGTCGAGGTTTACAGCTTAAGGGGCTGTGACGAGGCATTAGGCCTGATACAAGCTCCTATAAATAGGGGGTTGTGGGAGCCTCCAGAGGCTAAGGACTGACCCCAGAATACAAGGGTGGAAGTGGTAGGGTACACATCTTGTCTTCTCCTGGAATATCCCTCCATGGCATCCCTGGGGCCCAAGCAGAAGTCATGGTGAAATGGATGGTGGTGGCACATTCCAAGGACATACTCCGCTGGGAACAAGAAGGCTCCTGGGATTTCTCAAAGTAGAAGAGCAGTCAGGGCTCCCTACAGCTAGGTGTTTGACTGTGATAGCAAGCGCCCCACGCACAACAGGGGGCCTCCCGTCAGCCCTCCTTCCCCTGCCACTCTTCATACTGATTTTCAGGGCCTCGAGGAGGCAAAAGCATCTACGTGAGTTTTGTTTTTCTTGTTGTAAACGATTGGTAGGCAGAGCTCTAGGGACCAGCAGCCTAGATCTCCTGACCCCAAGTCTTTTGCCCAAGTGAACCCAGACGGGTGCTGAGGAGGGAATGTTTTGAATGCTTGATTCTACACTGATCCACACCACAGCATCACCGCCCTTTCTCGCCACAACAGCCGCCTGCATCTATCTCTGTTGTGAGGATGGTGGCACCACGCAGGGCTGCTTACCCATGGTTTGATCCAAGCACAGTAATTTGTTCTGAAAGTTTACCTGAATGTTCTTCCTCCCCACTGAATGGACAAGAGTTCTTACTTCCAGCTTGCCAGAGTGCTTTCCAGGAGAGAGCCTCAGCCTGGGCACCAGGAACCATAGCTACACTGGAGTGGGAAGAGCAAATCATTCCACCAAGGAGGCAACTCTGAGACAGATTCACCTGTTAGCCAGGCAGAAGTCCAGGAGCTCTATAGCTGGTCTAGAGCATGTGTCTGGACGGCCTCACCCCTACAGGGCTGCATGTGCCTGGACAGCCTCACCCCTACAGGGCTGCATGTGTCTAGACGGCCTCACCCCTACAGGGCTAGATGTGTCTAGACGGCCTCACCCCTACAGGGCTGCACTGCCTGGGCAGCCTCACCCCTACAGGGCTGCATGTGTCTGGACAGCCTCACCCCTACAGGGCTGCATGTGTCTGGACAGACTCACCCCTACAGGGCTGCAGTTCTGGGGCCTCACCCATTCTGCTCTCAGAGCTCACCGTTCAGACAATGGAGATTCGTGCCACCTGAGAGATAGGAATTGGCATAAGACATTGGAAGATGAACCTGATCCTCTCAGATAGCTGTAGTGTCCTTGGTCTACAAGAACAAGGACACACGATACTGAATTCACTTTGTGTCTGTCCTGACCGTCCTCAGATCTGGCCACAGGGAGGGAGTTGGAGAAACTTGAAGAGAGTCCCCATCATCTGCTGGCCAGGGACTCCAGGTGCTGTCTTCCGAACCAGGCCCCCGTCATCAGAGTGTCCACATGAGCTTTTAAGAAGCTCAGCTGGGAAAAGAGCTCAAAAGAAAAGCAAGTCTCAACAGCCAGGGCTCCCTTGGAGGGCTTCTGAGCCAGCCTATTGACCGACTACCTGAACATCAGCCCTGCGGCAGGAGCCGGAGAGAACTGATGTCACCGAACACATCACTTGCCAGCCTGGCAATCCGCCTGTCAGCCCAGCGGCTCCCCTCCCGCACGCTCTGAAAAGAATCGGTCATTTTCAGAGTGCTCTTAACCCAGGACATAACACTGCAAACAAATTGCAATAAAATTAGTGCAATCCTACCAGTGAAGAGCCTGTCTGCAAAGGGTACTTTTATGCAAACCAAAGAACAAAATTGCCGGGCGGTGGTGGCGCATGCCTTTAATCCCAGCACTCGGGAGGCAGAGGCAGGCGGATCTTTGTAAGTTCGAGTCCAGCCTGGTCCTACAAGAGCTAGTTCCAGGACAGGCTCCAAAGCTACAGAGAAACCCTGTCTCGAAAAACCAAATAAACAAATAAATAAAGAGCAAAATTAATTAATTAATTAATTCTTATTTGTTGTCTTCAACACATGCCCCCAGAAAGTGAGCCTCTGGGGTAATTCTGTCTTCTTGAGTTAGTTACTTTTCCTGTTGCTGCAGTAAAATACCCTGGCAGAAGGAACCTAGGGAGAACAGGTTTATTCTGGTTCACAGGTTGGGGGGATCATGCCGTCATGGTGAGGAAGGCGTGGCAGCAGGACTGTGAGGCACCTGGTCACATCACAGCTGCAGCTAGGAAGCCGGAAGATATGAAAACTCGTGCTCAGCTCCTGTTGGATTTTTTATGCGGTCTGAGACCATAGCCCATGGGGTGTGTCAACTGCATTCAGGATGAGGCTTCTGAACTCAGTTAGCCTGATCAAGAAAATCCTGGCTATTCTGCTGATTTGTTTGTTGCTGTTATAACAAGCTAGAGTTATCTGAGAAGAGGAATCTCAATCAAGGAAATTCTTCCTAGTAGGGTGGGGGTGGCACACACCGTTAACCCAGTACTCAGGAGACAGAGACAGGCGGATCTTTGTGAGTTCAAGGCCAGCCTGGTGTACAGAGTGAGTTCCAGAACAGTCAATTATATAATAGAGAGACCGCATTGAGAGGAAGGGAGGGAGGAGGGAGGGAAGAGGGAGGGAGGGAGGGAGGGAAGGAAGGAAGGAAGGAAGGAAGGAAGGAAGGAAGGAAGGAAGGAAGGAAGGGAATGCATCTACCAGACTGGCTTGTCGGCAAGTCTGTGAGGCATTTTCTTGATTAATGCTTGAAGTGGCAGGGCCCAGATAACCTGGGCAGGTGGTCCTGATACTATAAAACAGCAGGCTGAGGAAGCTGTGGCGAAAGCCAGTAAGCAGCACCCTTCACAGCTTCTGCTGAAGTTCCTGCCTGTAGACAGAAGTTTCTGTCCCGCCCGGTCCCACAGTAGTCCAGTCCCAAAGAAACACGCACAGGCTTATATTAATTATAAACTATTTTGCCTCTTAGCTCAGGCTTCATACACAGGGAAACCCTGGTCTCACTTGCCTCCAGGTTCCCTCAGTGGTGAACTTTTACCTGATAGTGTAAGACGAAATAAGCTCTATACTTCCTGAGTTGCTTTTGGTTGTGGTGTTATCACGACAATAGAAAACTTAACCAAGACACAAAGGCTGGAAAGATAGCTCAGAAGTTAAGAGCACTTATTGCTCTTGCAGTGGACCAAGATTTGGCTCCCAGCACCCAGCACTCACATGGTGGCTTCAGACCATCTGTGACTCCAGTTCCAGGGGATCTGGTGCCCTCTTCTAAAGTCTACAGGAACCAGACATTCATGCAGTGCACATAGATACATTCAGGAAAACACTTATAAAATAAATAAATATAAAATCTGTTTTAAGAAAAAGAAAATTAAAAAAAGTCTTGTAGTGGCATTTCAATTGTATTTTAATAAATAAAGTTTGCCTGGGGATTAGGAGAGTAAAATACCCCACTGGTCAACCTTACAGCCAGGCAGTGGTGACACGCACCTTTAATCCCAGTAGCCACACTAGTTGCCATAGAAACTGGGCAGCGCATGATTTTAATCCCAGCCTTAGAGAGGAATATAAAACAGAAAAGGAAACAGCTCTCAAACACAACCTCAATCTGAGATTCCTGGAGGCAGGATCGTCATTTTCAGACTGAGGTGGAGGTAAGAGCCAGTCGCTGGCTGTTTTGCTTTTCTGGTCTTCAGGTTGAACCCCAATTTCTCTCTCTGAGTTTTTATTAATCATGCTTCAGTCTTTCACAGACAAATCCAGAGGCTCTTTTCTTGGGTGATTTTAGTTCCTATCAAGTTGACCATCACTATGAACTACGTGGTTTAAGTAGGCTAAGGTAGGCCCATACTCTTTGCTCTCCTAAGGAGTAAATAGGAACTACCCATCCAAGAAAGGACCTTAGAAGACACACTGAGGATGTGTGATTGGGCAAGCTCCTTGACTAGCTTTTCATGAGCTCCTGTGGAGTGAAAAATGTGGACACAGGGCAAGGAAGCTTTCCTGTTGGGTCTCCGGGTCAACCTTCCTGGCTCTCTACCTGAGTGTTCAAAGCCATCCTCAAGTAGCTCTGACTTGGGTCCAAGGCCACACAAGGGTGGTCTTTGCTACCAAAGACGAGCGTCTTGAGGACTGAGATTAGAAGATCCCATTTTGTTGGTGTGTGAAGCTTGCTTGTTTTCATCGATGGCTCAGTATCTTGCCTGTTGCTGTCATGGGCTCTGCCTGTCAGTACAGTGACTTCTGAAGATTCTAAGCCAAGTCACAGTCTCCCCAGAAGCATTTCACACAGTCTGGAGAAGGGTGTCTACAAGATAAGACGCAGAAACAGCAGTAATTCACCAGCAAGAATGTGGCTTTCCATGATAGTAAGAAAGAGTTCAGACACTCTTATTTTAATAGAATGTAGTTATAACTGATGATCTATTTTGAGAAATTTAATTTCCAGTGACCTGTTTTCCAAATTAACACAGTGATAAAGGCCAGTGTGCAGGAGGCAGAGCCAGCTCCTGAGGAGCCCAGGCGGAAGGTGTGGTCCTGTCTGGGGTGTCCAGAGGAGGAGGTGCTGAACTTTAAATCCCAGTGTAACCAAGGACCGGGCTGGGAAGTCACCATGTAAAACCATAACTCTGCAAATCTCTAGAAGCTCTCAGAGCTGTGGGAACTTGTGGGAAGGGGCCGGGTTATTCCTGGAGCTCCCCCAGTCCCACAGCAAGAGGGGATGCATCTGTATACCTGCCTCCCCAGATCATTATGCTATGAGGCCACCAACAGTGGGAGAAGAATAAGGAGAGAGACAGCTAGCTACCCCAGAGCAGGAGACTTCCCAGGCAGGCCTAGGAGGTGCTGGAAGGTCCAGTGAGTTGGAGAAGCAGTTAGACCTGATCTCATTGGTGTCCTGCAGCTGGGCCTCTAACCCCACTCCTGCTATTTGCGACTTGCTTCATGCTCGCTCACTCCTAAGGGCCTGTTATCCATAAAGACTTGCTCTGTACTTTGAATTGGGGCAGAGGTGATCTGTGAAGACAAGGGGGACAGACGTCGTCTGTAAACACACACACAGGCACAGAGCATCTTTGAGATAGCGGTGGAGAAAAACACACTTTCATCTCCACCACCAGGAACCTGAAAAGCAGCCTTGGTTTCTCTGGAACGGAAGCCCAGCTCCAGTCAAGTGAGGCTCCAGATAGACTGTCTTTTCTTTAGAATTTTTCCTAGTCACCAGGTCGTAGATGCCCAGGCCAAGACCCTGCTCACCCACCCTCAGGTGGAATGTGGGATAACTGACTGGTGGACCATGGGAAGAAAGGCAGACCGGAAGCAGAAGATCCTCAGGTCTCCTCCAGGTTTCTCTTTGGGCTTCTTCCTCCTTCTCATGTAGCGGGCACATGGTGCCCAGGCCTAACACTGCTAACTTGTACTTGGTAGCAGGCCAAGGACCCCTTTGAAGGCATTTCTATGAACACCCAGATGAGCTACTTGGATGGAGGAAGATCCAGGACACACTGAACAAGTCCCACAGAGGGCCTCCAATGAAGGGCAGGGTAAGTAGGCTTGTGACAAGACTCAATCCCCAAGGCCACCATGGATGAAGCAATCGATGGACCAGCCTGACTCCATCTTAAGATTAAAAGCCATCTTATTACAAAGTCAAAATAAGTTCATTCCTATTTTCTGTAAAACTTGGGTTTGACCATGTCTTGGCTTATTTTCTGGAATTTGACATGTTCCACATTCTATACCTTAACCTCCACCCAGATAATATAAAATGTTCTGTCAAATAATTTTGAAAAGTTCAGCCAAGTTCCTATGTAATCAAAATTCCTCTAGAAATCCCCCAACCCTTAAAATTTCCCTAGTCTCGCAGGGTTTTTTTTTGGGGGGGAGCTGTATAAATCCCACCGTCTCCTGAGTTTGATGCTATTTTCTCAAACCCAGCTTTAAGGAGATAACCCCATCTGACAGAAAATAAAGCTTCCTTAATTTGACCAAAGAATTTGGGTAATGGTCTTTACTCTCATTGGGTGGGGTTAATAATTAGGGGCCCCAGCAAGATCATGATCCCAACTCAAATTCTGAAACAAGACTGTCACTCCAGGACCCTGGGATGATAATGCTGCTTTGGAGGTGTGCACCTTGAAGATGCCCTCAAGGTACTGAGCCATGCTTTTGGTTTGGTGGACTGTTGGAGCAAACTGCCGCCACACTGAAAAGAAACCAGCAAGCAACTGTCTGAGCAACTGACTTGTTGCTAGTCACAGAAGGTGTCTCCTATGGCATCTGGGGCTGTTTCTGGTGAGATTCTGTCTGGGGGACAGAGAAGTACCTCATGAGGTACACAAACTCTTGTCCAGGGCACTAGCAAGATGCTGTATTGCTCACCTATTTTGGTTTTTGTTTGTTTGTTTTGTTTTGTTTTTGACTCCTGGTTCTTGGTCCCCTGTGTTTTGTTTGCCTCGTGCCTGAGGAACTAGCAAGAAGTCACTCTGCTTTCCTGGTTCTTGATAGATCTTGGTCAAGCCCAGTAAAATGTGTGAATGAAGGTGACCAGAGAATGTTTTGGTTTCAACTGGTCTCTTTTGACTATGGGAACATTCTGTGATCTGTGCTTACTGTTTTTATTTTTGCTGATTCCATCCCTTGAATGCTTTGTGTTCTGTGTTAATTGATTTTGTTTCTTGCTGTGTTTGTCTCTTTAAATCTGCCACAGGGGCTTGCCCCACCTCAGCTGCCAAAAAACTTTTGCATGGCCTTGTTTTCTCTTCCTGAGTCTGCTGTTAGGTGCTTGATAGGAGGAAACACTATTCAGATAGGAGGGTGAGCAGCAGAAAGCACAGAGGAAAAAAAAATGCTGCCCAAAAAGGGAGGGAGGGGCAGGCCTGGCAGGAGAACAACCAGGATAGTGACCACTTTGGTCCCTTGCCTGACTGATTTAATAATTAACTCTCATAATTTCTATCTTTGAGCCTTCTCTGTTCTCAGGTTTCTCTGCTTGGTCGATTGATTCAGTTTTTAAGTATAAAGAATATTGAAATATTGTTTTATGCTGTTCTTCATTGAAACCTGGTGCTGATACTGGGTTATGGCTCCCCTTCTCTAGAGCCAAGCATGCCTATTTAAAAGCTTCCTGTATGTTCTATAACAGGTGATTCTCCTGATTTTGTGACAGAAAAAAAGAGAGCAGAACAAAACAAAAATAGACTGTGGGTTTCATTTGACTTTTTAAGGCTTTTGCTAAAATATAAACTTTATCTCTAGATTTGTAAAGTTATTATATGAACTTTATGTACCTCAAGATTTGTAAATTTACTGGGTATGGTTAAAGATTTATAAAGTCTATAACAAAATGTTAATACAAAATAGGTTGATAATTAAAAATATGTACATGGGTAATTTTAATTTACTACAGTATACTGTATATATAATGCAGATTTAACTCTTATTTGAAAAAATGGGAAAAAACTAAAAGACTATTGTAATTTAAAGATATAAGTAAAAGCCTTTTCATTACTCAATCTAGGTAACGTAAGTAAGGTTTTGTTTACTATGGTCAATAACTATTTGCTCTTAAAAAGAAACTGTAGTCAGACTTTATCAGCTGCCAGACCCCAAATACTAACATTGAGACTTATTAATTCTGGAAGCTTGACCTTAGCTTGGGCTTGTTCCCAGCTAGTTCTTATGACTTAATTAATTAATCTGCTTCTATTAACCTCTGTTCTGCCACGTGGCTTCTTACCGTTCTTCCATTTTGTGCCAGACTTGCTCAGCGTCTCACTGGTGTCTCCACCTCTCTCGTTCCCAGAGTCCTTTCTGTCCTCAGAAGTCTCACCTGTTCTCTCTTGCCTACCTATTGGCCATTCAGTTCTTTATTAAACCAATCAGAAGGTGCCTTGGCAGGGACACATGTTTACAGTGTATAAAAAGATTATCCCACGACAAAAAACTAAATAAGTCTTCTAGATGTCAACTTTATCTCAGATGTCCTGGATTGAACCAAAATGTTTATCCTTAAATGTCCTCAAATTCATTGAGTCTACATTTATCAAACCAGAGGCACTTTATTTGATCTATGTAAAAATTTTTCTATTAATTTTGCCAATTCTAGTCTACACTTATAGGACTAAGCCTTAAAAAATCCATTTTTAAAAAGTCAAGACGAGGAAGAGGGAACAGGAGGAGAGGAGGGAGGAGGAACTGGGATTGGTATGTAAAAACCAAATTAATTAATTTTAAAAAGTCAAGACAAAATTGTTGTCAAAAGCAAAACCAAATAAGAGAGGAGATAAAAGACACTGTATCATTGGAAAAACATCAGCCTAGGCCACCTCCTGGCTTAGCAATGCTTGCATCTCTGGCCAGATTTTGATGCCAACCTGGCAGTCACTAGCAGGGACAGGCACCCCTGTTGCGTCTTCTGATTAAAACATAACTTAGAAGAACCAACAAAGGTTTGATATCATGAGACAGGATCCGGTGAAGGTTTTGGACAAGACAAAAATGACAAAATCTTTATTATTCTAGATAAAAGATTAAAAAAAACTAAAATGTTAGGGCCCCAACTATAAGCACAAAGACGTTTTCTTTTTGGCAAAGTACACAGGCCCAAATGAAGTCTGTCACTGCAGCTAGCAAGCATCTTCCTCCGGCCCATGGGCTACTTCCTGTTTGTTAATTTTATTAAAAAAAGGGAGACCTTTTGCTGCCAAACATTACCAGGATGTTACATGAAATGATTTCCAAGTAGCCTTAGATCTCTACAAATTTGCATGCATCATTTGAAGAGCCAATGAATGTCTTCAAAGGTCTTCATAGAAGCAGGCTCCTAAAAGAAGGGTACAGAATAAAATGGTAAAAAATGCTCCAAAGCAAAGCAGTAGGAAGATGATGGATGAAAGGAAGGAAAGAAGGAAGGAAGGAAGGAAGGAAGGAAGGAAGGAAGGAAGGAAGGAAGGAGGGAAGGAGAAACTGAGAGGGAAATGGAGACTTCAAAAATGCTAGCACGGCAATGGTTCTCAACTATGGACTCTTTGGGGGTCAAACGACCCTTTCATGGAGGTAGCCTAAGATCACCAGAGAACACAAATATTTACAGTATGATTAATAACAGTAGCACAATTACAGTTATGAAGTAGCAATGAAAATAATTTTAGATTTGGAGGTCACCACAACGTAAGGAACTGTTCTAAAGGGTCACAGCATTAGGAAGGTTGAGAACCACTGCTTTAGAGGAATAAACTTTGTTTAGCCTCTTACCTGTTTTCAACGTTAAGGTTAAAGCAAGTAACTAAAAGCAAGTAAAATTTATTTCAAATCAGGTATACTTTATAGATGGTCCTCAAAACTTTCTAGAGATCTGCTGAATATAGCATTTAAAATGTTTAATGAAAAAAAAGAAGTTTCCTATGATAGACAGAAATTCCAGCTCCTAGAGGTAACCCAGAGGTCTCCAAAGAAGACGATGGGGCACAGACCTGGATTGTGGTGATGTTAATCACTGGTAGAAGCTGCCCCATGCCTCGCCTGTTGCCAGGGCCCTGCACACCATGAACACTGTTGGGTTGACTGCCCTGCTGTCCTATCGCAGCAGGCCAGTTTTTCCAAGTTCCTCCTCCACAGAAAAAGCTCTTGAACCTTCTGAGTCTGGCTGCTGAAGGCCTATGCTTTCCTGTGCACCAACTTATGATGTAATGTTATTCTATATGGCAGCCAAAGACCAACTGCTTCTGCCCCCACTGAAGTCACCAAGACCATACAGGAGCCTAGGATAATCAAACAGGAAGCTGGTAAGTCTCTGTCATTTTCATTATTGTTTATTTGGGTTTTTAATTTTGTTGTTGTTGTTTTTTTCTTTTGAGACAGGGTTTCTCTGGGTATCCTTGACTGTCCTGGAACTCACTCTGTAGAGCAGGCTGGCCTTGAACTCACAGAGGCCTGCGTCTGCCTCCCCAGTGCTGACATTAAAGGCGTGCGTCACCACCACCCAGAAGTATCTGTCATTTTAATTGGTGCAGAAGCCATTTAGTTTATACTTCTCGCTATAACTTATCTTTCTCAGATTTCTGGTAGTGTTGATGGCTAACTATAGCTTTATCAGTTTAATGGTAGCTACCTGGTTAATGCTTTTCATATAAGAGAATCAGGCCCTGCCTTTCTAGAGCTGTTAGGTCTCCTGATGAGAAAGGCAAACTCACAGGCAGGCTTGCCTTAGGCTTCATATTAAAGGATGAACAGGTTTCAGATGCAACTTTTTACTTTTCCTTTAACTTGATTTGCAATGACTGCTCTCAGCAATCAACCGCTTAGGTCTGATGGTAAATAACTGAGGGAAAAATTAAGGTTTATATAAGTTACAAAAGTCTAAAAAATAATTTAAGGTATATAATTGCAAGTTATAAACATTTTAGGATACAAAAGTTTGAGTAAGTTTTAAGTGTCTGAAAATGATTGAAGATACATAAATACAGATTATAAAGGTATAAGAATATTTAAAATAAAATGCTTCCGTTTTCTTCGCCGTCTACGTTATTATACTAAGATTTCACAGGTTCAGAGTTTTAACATTGATCGATCGAATTCTGATAAGCTGATAAAGCAGTGACTATATTATCACAAGCTCAAGATTTTAAATTTCCTCTGGTTGTCTTCTAAGTATAGACTTTAAAATGCCTCTCATTTGCTAAAAACGTCTCTGTCCAATCTATATACCCAGTCCTCTGGATGGGAAAAAAAATAGCCATGCTTTTTAATCCAAAGCTTCAGGGAGTGTAACTTGAATCCCCTGCCACAGGTAAAATAGTCTCAAGATAAGTACTCCGTTCGTGTCAATAAACAACCTAAGCTTCCCTGCCTATTGCCTGTTCCAGAAAGGGAACTGCAAATATAAGATTTTCCTTAAAGTTCTTTAACTTTAACTTCTGTCCCTAGTCTACACCTGTCTCTGCAGATTTCCACTTGGCTGATGGACACCATCCAGGAATCAGTTGTGGACTACAAAGTACAAACTGTTTCAAAGATGGTCTATGCCATGCCAGACCCAGGTAGTCCTACAAAACCAGAGAGCCGTGACTTGCTGAAAGCCAATATGGACCAGTCCATCTGGTGTGATTGCTTCCTTTCTCTGCAGCTGGATCAGTGAACCAGATGCTTCTGATGGACACCGTTGCCTGAGTCCCCTTCCAGCCTTAACTACTGCCCCGGCCTTTCTGGGCTCTGACAACAGCATCCTTGTTTCAGCTAAGCGGTTACAGAAGAAAGTATGTTGCTCCTTATCTTCAACTAAGGCTGGAACGTTAAATCCAAAGGAAACTTCCTGGCCTTAAAAGAGACAAAATGGCTACTTTAGTGCCCATTGGCATACCAGCCTCCCTCATTGTCAAAAAGGCACCTGTTAAAATCAGATAGACCAGGCTGGGGAGATGGCTCAGCAGTTAAGAGCATAGCCTGCTCTTTCAAAGGTCCTGAGTTCAATTCCCAGCAGCCACATGGTGGCTCACAACCATCTGTAATGAGGTCTGGTGCCCTCTTCTGGCCTGCAGTCATACACACAGACAGAATATTGTATACATAATAAATAAATATTTTTTTTTTTTAAAAAAAAGACATTCTTGCTCTTTGCCTGCTTGCCCTTGTTCTTGCTTTACTGACATTAGAGCCTACTTTGGGATGACAATGTATACTGAAGACCAGCTGAGACATCTAGCCTCACAGACTAAACAACTACTGAATTATTTTTAGACTTTCTATTGGGACATAGCTATTGTTGGTCTAGCTTTATTACAGTCTGTAAGCAACTCTAAAAAATTCCATATATGTGTGTGAATATATATATTCATTCAATCAGTTCTGTTCCTCTAGACAGTCCTGACTAATACAAGAGAGGATCCAGGGTGAAGTTGGGATGGGAAGAACCTTGTGGAACTCCCATTGTCTTGAGACCAGGACAGCAGTTCAGGCCAATCCCACCCAGGTCTGAAGTCAGACCTGGTCCCCAGAGCTCCCTTCCCTTGGTTCTCCCCCCGCAGCCTTACTCCATTATCCAACTTCCAAGTAGGCACTGTTCTCTCTTATAAATACCCTTGTAAAGAAAAGGGAAGGGAGGTTCTGGGCCCTACTCGTGGAAAGACCAGAGCTCTTAGGTTGCCAGCTGACCTTGTCTGCCTTGACCCATCCATGTAATCAACTGGATTAACAAAATAAAGGAAAACTCCTAAGTATCACAATAAATGTAGAAGAACATTTCACCAAAACCCATTTGTGATCAAATTGGAAAAGAGAACTTCTTCCTTAGTTCCCATCCCTGCCAGAACATGGTGCTGCATACTCAACCAGCTAACGCAACACACACACTGTAATCTTAGGATGCTAGAGATCCCAGGACTCCCTTAACTGACACCTCAGTCTAGACAGGGTTGTGCTCCCTCTGGAGGTCCCAAGGAGAACTGCTTCCTATCCTCCCCACTCCAGGGGGCGCTATATTCCTTCACTGGCAGTAGTACCCCACTCCGCCATCAAAGTGGGCAGTGTCAGCACTTCATAGTGCTCATAGGAACAGTCTGTCCCGAGCAGGCAAATCAGATGGTAGATTGATGATTGCCAGGGTTGGACAACGGGTTTCTTTGAAATAAGAACATTCTAGAACTATAGAATGGTGATGGTTTGCCCAGTACTGTGAAAACCCTGAAGTCTGATAGGCTGTACGTATGAATTTTGAGAAATTAAATATCCATACATTGCTGAATATAGATATCTGGCTCTCAGGTATTCAGAGGAGAAATAAGAAAACCCATACACGCTTATGAGAAATGCTCACAGCAGCTAAATACCCAGCTGCTATAACCCAGACACGCCAACATGTCCCTTCGCAGAGGACTAGAGAATAAGCTATAGAAAACCATGACAGAGTACCGCTCAGAAATGAGTAGAAACCGGAAGTCGTATTGCAACATAGTTACACAGAACCACAGAAAAGCCAGGCTGGGCGATCAGGCCCCAGAATTCTACCTTTAAGGGATATGAGTAGACCTGCATGATATGGCTCAGGCTCAGGGTGCCTGTGTCTGGGCAATGGCCCTGGATGGTGTGGCGTTCTCCCAGGTCTTGGTTGTTTAAGTGATGACCTCCAGGATGGACATCATTTAAACCATGTGGTTCACATTGTTTGAATATGGCCTGCTTTACATAATTTTGTCTCAATAGAGTCGATAAGAAAAAGAAATTTCGGAGCTGGAGAGATGGCTTGGAGGTTAAGAGCACTGGCTGCTCTTCCAGAGGTCCTGAGTTCAATTCCCAGCAACCACATGGTGGCTCACAGCCATCTGTAATGAGACCTGGTGCCCTCTTCTGGCCTGCAGGGATACATGCATGCAGAACACTGTATACATAATAAATAAATAAACCTTAAAAAAAATAAAGAAAAAGACATTTCTCTGAAGTAAAGCCCTTATTGTCACCAGTCTCTGTCATTAATGTCCTCTTCGTCAGTCTTTGGGGGAGTAAATTACAGCTATGGACTCCAAGGAAGACACAGGACTCACCTGCCCGTGATTCCCACCATGACACCACTGTGTTAGTTTCTCCTATGACAAAATGCTTCACCAAACTACCCGAGGGAGGAAAGATTTGCTTTAGCTCCTGGTTTCAGAGGATTCAGTCCATGTTACTTTGTTCCATTGCTCCTCAGCCCATGGTACAGAAGAAAATCATGGCAGCAGAAACATGTGGCGGAGGCTGCTCATTTCATGACACACAGGAAGTAGACTCCTCCCCCATGGTCTACTTCCTCCAGCTGGGCCCCACCTCCTAAAATCTTTAGCTCCTCCCAATAGAACACCACTAAGTGGGGGCTAAGTCCCTAACATGTGAGATACTGTATATTGAAGCTATAGCACACAATGTTATATCATACATGTGTACACATATGTACATGAGTCAGAACTCTCATGGCTCCCAGGCTAAGCATGGGATCTATGTGTGGGCAGTGGGTCCAAGGGCAGCCCTGGCACCATTGCCACCGTCTCCTGTGCTCTTTGGTTGGGACTGTCTTGCCAATGCAGCCTATTCATATTCCCAAAGGAAGTCTTGGGGTACATTACATGTCTGCTTTCTTTCCCACAGGATTTGGCTCTCACACCAAGCACCCCACTGTTCGAACTACAACCTCAAGAGAGGACTCAGCTCCCCAAATCCCTGGGCAGAAAACTTAGCCCAGGCCCATTGTGGGGTGCCTCCCTATCCCAGGTAGGCTTAGAGGAACTTAGCTACCTCCCATAGCCTGTCCAGGAGCAGTGTGAACTGACCTATTCCCATCATTGGAGTGGGAATGAGATTCTATGTGATCTAGTGGGAAGTCCTACCACCCTTCCTGAAGGGATCCATATCTGCTCAGGACGCTTCAAGACCAAGTTCTCAGCCCAAAGGAGATTTATTTGCCCTAGTGAGACAAAGGACAGGGAATAAGAGACAAAGGCAGGAGACAGAAGACAAGGGGAAAGGAATAAGGGAGAGGGAAAAGGGATATCTGTCTCCCGTTGGGGGGTGACGTGACAAAGGACTGCCCCGTGATAGAAAGGAGACAGATGTGGCCCATAGGAAAATGGTGGTTTAAAAAGGTCAAGGAGAAACCCTGTGTTAGGATGAAGGGTTTAATTTTTATTGGGTATGTTAACTAGGTGAGCCAAAGGGGACTTTTGGTAGCTGGATTTCAATAGCTGGACCTTGGTAGTCAGCCTCAGGAAGAGGAAGTAGCCAAATAAGGGAATAGACCTTGGTGGTTAATTTTAGGAACGTAATGTAATGTAATGGTTTTTAGCAAGGCAGAAGGGATGGGGGAGAAGGGCAAGGCCTGCCAGAGCCATATTTGCCATGCTCAGGATGGCTGGAGTCTCTTCTGACGTGATGCCCTATGCTTAGGTACCTGGATAGAGTCTATAGGAGTCCTGGGAAGTAGATTCGTGAGTATCTAGGCTCTCCAGAGGACAGAGCTCTCTGTCTCTTCTATCAGTGCCAGGTCAAGCACTCTGGCAGCAGCTGCCTTCATGGCCTCCATTACTGCCTTTGTTTCTTTGGGGATACTCCACCACTACAAGTCCTCGTACACTCTAAATCCTGCCCACTGTGGACACCATGCAAGAATTACTAGCTCTTCCCTGGTTCAGACACACCAGAAGCCACACAGGTGGACCCCAGTCCCTGAGATTCTGAGGTTAGGAGACTATCATTCTTACCCCTCCCTCAAAGGCTGACCGCCCTATTTCTCTAGGACTAGCTGGCTCTTACCTACTGCTCAAATGGAGCAGGGACCCTGACCATCAGTGGGGAGGGAGATTCTGGCACGAACGGATTCAAAGCCTCTGCTGCACCCAAAGGACCTCCACATTAATCAAACCTTGACTCGGTTTTCAATTAGCATGGAGGAAGCAGGGTTTATCGATTCCCTCTGTATCTCCATTTATATTTAATGCACCTATCGCCCACAATTCCATATCAAGAACGACTGCCTATCAGGCAGCATGGGCCCTAGGGAGTAGGGTTTTATTTTCCTTGCTTTGCAATCAATTGAAGATTAAGTTGCTGTGTAGCTTTTTATTGGAGACGCACGTTTGGTGTGTTTAACAGGGAAACCAGAGCCGGGCTCAGAAGGGAGCCCAAGTAGTGTTGCTTCTACCGGTCAAAAATAAAGTGTTCATATCGGTTGTTGTCACTCAACACACCTGAATGTAATCTGTGCACTTATACAGATACATGCACACAAGCACATCCATGTATAGGCACACTTTCACACATAAATATGCATACACAAGCATGCACACATCCATGCATGTATGCATACATAGTCAACATGAAAATATATGCACATGCACCTATGTGTACACACATATCCATACAGATGCATATGTTCATACATGGGCATGTATGCATAGGCATACACACATCCCTATATGTTTACATATCCACACTGGAACAGGCATGCAATGGCATGCACCCATATTTGTATGTACATTCACATGGGTACACATACTATCTGAGGCAAAGCCTAAGCATGCACACCCCTCATAGGTGGCATCTGCCACAGTGCATGTATGTGTAGTTCTCTCTAACTTGGAGTGTGGGAGATGATTAAGTGGGAGCAATTGACTTTACCTCAGTTCACTGGTTTCTTGATCATGACATGCTGCTGATATCAAAACAGGACTTGGTGCTTTGATATCTTGTGATCATAGAACATAGCATTGTCCCTTGGGCATTTATTGTTATTTCTCACCCATCTTCCTTCACAATGACACTTACTTTTCTCCTACATCTTTCTGAGAATTATACCAGGCCTCTCTACAGCATCTCCAGTGGCCAGAATGCCTTGCTGTAGTACCAGAGTTGTGTTTCTGTGAGCCTAACACTCAGGCCTTACTGTCTACCCTGCCTCACAGAACTCTGCACCTTGGAAGCCCCCCACATCCTCCCCTCAGGCATCCTATCCACAGACACTAATATCCAAGCCTAGATCTACCAGCACCACTGTTTGTCAATACAATACACAGCAAGTAACTGGGGCCCTGTATCTCAGTCTAGGCAACCTGCCTACCTCCCTAGTATGATACCTCCATAAATCTTCCATCTTGGCAAAAAACAAAACCAATACCAGTCAGGGATGTCCTCTACTTTCGTCCCAAGGTCTAACCCTTTCTTTGATGCCCGTAGGAAGTGCCGCCTGAAGGCAGGCCCAGGACTGAGCACAGCATCTCCCAGGATCTATTCAGAGGATGGTAAGGACCCAAGTGAGAGTGTTCATGATACTCCTGGGCCAACACCCAGTCTACACAGTCTCCCAGTGGCTACTCTAATGCATGTACATCAAGAACATTCACCTGAAAACCTACCACGGCCTGCAAGGGGGCGTTTACCATCTCAGACAGCAACTTCCTAAAACAGGGCACTTAGACATCTGTACCCAGACTATGTGTAAAACAACAGACACTCAGCATCATCTTTCATGCTGGGCAGTAACTTCAACTGAGGGCACCTTTGCCTCTCCACTGAAGAGTCAAAGTATTGAAGATAAGCCCTGTTCTCCATGATATCTGGGCACTCGGGTTAGAGGGACTGGCTTTGGGTGCTGTGCTGAGCACCCCAAGATGACCTGCCTAGCCAGGAGTCTATGCTTCCTATCTTTTATCTGTGGCAGGAGAGCCAGGACAGTAATGAGAAGGGATGACCCCCTTGGTCTCATCATCTTGCACACCTACACCCCCCCACGTACATATCCATACATGTGTATGCACACGTTCACCAAGACATGAAGCTACTTCCAGCCTAAGCCTATGGATTAGTGGCTTAGGTTTTAGAGAAGAAAAAAAGGAAAGAGAAGGAAGGATTGCTAGGCAACCAGCCAGGGGTTGCTATGGCATTTTCAAGAGTGCAGCTGAGCCAATCAGGGACAACTGTGGGCTGGAAGAGGCTGGCGCAGGATGTCATGTCCGCTCTGAGGAAGAGGAGCAGCAGTGACAACAGTGCCCTGAGGAGGACCAGCCACCTCATGAATATTCATCGAGCTGATTGAGGAAAAGTCAATTAACTACTTGACAGCTTGGTTTCCCTGATTCTTTTCTTTTAACCATTTAGCCACCACAGGGCAGGGTAAGGCAAGGCAAGATAGGTTAGGGCAGGGCTCCCCTACTGTCCTGTTTTCCAGAGAAGCTCTCCAACCTACCCAGTTGCATTTGGCCAGTCCTAGCATTGCCGTGGGTTCTGGCACTGCTTGGTGCTGTTTCAGTAGAAACTGTCCCTGACTTGTACTTGGAACAGACCAGTGGTCCCACATTGTCCTTTTGGATCCCATGCAATCCAATTCCCATCTGGCTTACTACAGGGAAAGGCTCCTGCAGATGGTCTAGCCATCTTCCCTCTCTCAATGACCTGGACAGACACCCAAGCAATGACTTCAGACCTTGAAAGGTGAGGCAGCTCTGGAGACAATGTTCCAGAAACAGCTCAGGGCTACTCTACACCATTGAGACCTCAGTCCCACTTCCTTCTAACTAGGTTATGTCTTGGTCAGGTTGGCAAGGAAATAGGTCCAAGAAGCAACTGGTTCTATACGAGATACTGGCTATGAAATCTGGGTCCTAGGATGAGTTCTAAAGGCCTGACACACAGGTAGAATCCACAACAGGGGCAAATAGGGGAAGGGTTGGCCTGGTCTTCATTGTTCTTTTATTTCATTCTTTTCTGGTGATCTCTGATGGTCTTATTTGCCCTGAACCCTGCACAGCTTCAAAAATTAATCTGCAACTGATCAAGAGAAGAAAGTGTGACTGACCCAGTGTCTGAAGTAGTAGAGAAAAAAAGTCTGAGAGACCTCAAGCCTGGGATTCTCCAGGACTTTCCCAGGGAGTGAGTGAAGGCTTTTTCCACTCACAAAAGTGTGAACAGGCCTGATAGGAGGTCCCTTCAAGCAGGGGGACCAGACTGAGCCCTGATAGCTTCTTAGGAACTTGCTTGGCCATAGCCCAGGTCCTGTTAAGTGGATGTACAAAAGAGGCCACAGGACTGAGTCAGTATCACAATACAGCTTTGAGGCAGAGATGTGGCATTAGGGAGACTGGAGGGGTGAAAGGGAACCTCTGGGAAGAATGCAGATGTGGCCAGCTCACTTCTCAGGCTTATGCAGGGATGAATGAGTTAAGGTCGCACCAAGACAGTAAGCCTGCAACATTTCTTTCCCACTGCTCCCCTTAGTTCATGCCCTGCATGTGCTCAGTGGGAGCAGTGAGGCCTGAGTGTCCACTGGCCAGAGATGAGCTCAAGTAAGCTGCCTGAGAATGCAGGAAAGAGGGCCACACCCACGGCTGGCTCCAAACACCAGGGTCACCTCTAACAATCATCAGTTGGCTCACATTGTCCCCATTCTGGCCAGTAGCTCTTGTCTATGTCTCATGAGGAAGAAGCCCCTCACCTACACTCTGGATTATAGGGCCAACCTGAGTCATCCCCAGCGTCCCCCACCCTGCCCGGGCTGTACATAGAGATACTTAGAAGATGCAGGCTAGGGACCCATTCCAAGGGCCAGAGCCTTTCCATTCCTCGGGATGTGTAAAGGTCATTTGGCCTTTGCCATGCTCCTCCAAGGATACTTTCAGTGCCGTTTGGGAGCAAATCTCAGACAATTATCAGCAGTTTCATGAATTGTCAGCCAGCCCTCCTGGAGACTTCTGGGTTGTCCATGACTAGAACATCCGTGAAGTTGCTGCAGCTCAGAGTGATCCAGAAAATATAATAACTAAGTTAACAGGCGGGACTTTGGGTGGGGACGGTGTGGGAAACTCAGGAAGTCTGAGATGATTTTGGGTTGATAATGGTTTTTCCATATCACTCATCAATGGTGACAACTGAAAGGTTGTTTTAAATGTTAACAATTTCAAACAGTAGTAATAAGAAAGCCCACTGACATCTGACCTCCAGAAGGGAGGGAGACGGAAGTAATCCTCACCACACGGCGTGAGAATCTGTTATGGCAGCCACAAGAAGGCAGCGTGGTACAGCCCTGGGAGCTAAGTGAGGAGGCTACCATGAATCCTGCCATGGTGGCTAGACCAGGAAGTGAGTGCAGCAGAGGTCATCATAGGTCAGAATTTAGAAGGATCAGGGGTCCTCATTTCCAGGTGCCATTCACAGATGATACAGCCTAGATCTGGGTGGGACTCCCAGACCCAGGCAACTCCACCTCTGCCCATGTACAGCGTGGTTGTGGACCTGAAGCCAGGTGTCCAGTTGACAATGGGGATCTCCTAAAGTTAGTATCGAAAGGAGAAGAAGGGACAAGGAACGAGCCTGGTGGCAAGGCCTGAGTGGACATCAAGAAGGGACGTCAGAAAACAGCCTGGTGTTTTCTCGAAAGGCTGAACCAATTCTGTTTCTGGGGTAGACCCATGAGAACTGAAGCCGTTTTCAGACACATACCTGTCCACACGTGCTCAGCAGCACTGTCCCACAAACAAAATGCTGAAGCAACCCAGGGTCTGTGGACACATGAGTAGGTGAGCAAAACGTGACCCATTAACGTGGCCATCAGTGGGCAGTCGAGGGGATCAAGGCACTCACTATAGCAGGGTTGACACAGCACACAAGTCCTACACACCCTCTCATGAGATCCCTGGAATTTTCCAATTCAGAGGCAGTGAATGACAGAGCCAGGGTCTGGATATTGAGGGTGGATGCTGATTATTTACTAGGGTCCTTTTCTGGGGTGACAAAAACTTTTTAAACCAGTCAACTAGTGCTGGTGGTTACAGAATATTGAGACTACAGCAAATATCCCTGAATCATACCATTTGCCAGGTTAATTACATGTTATGTGGTTTTCATACCAATAAAACAAGGGGGATAAGTAATACTACCATTTTTGCCCCACCCAAGAGCACAGCTTCCCACTATGAAATGTGCTAGCCAGGCACAGCGGAGTCCACGGTCTTTTCCTAGTGGGAAGTGTATTTAACACCAGGCCTGCGGGGCATAGCTCCTTTAACCCATCCTGGTGACCTCTGCTCAGAGCTAGCCTGGAAGAGTGTCAGGACTGATGGCCAAGGATAGTGACAGCTCACTCACGGGGCAAGAAGGTCAGGAAAGAAAATTCCTCCTAGCATGCTGTGGCTCTTCTGGGTTGCAGGGACCACTCTTCCCTGGATCAGTGCCTGTTGAAAAACCTGAAGGAGAGGGCCCAGGCATGCAGCACCTTTCAGAAAGTGTGTCCATGACTGGGAGACTCAGAAAAAACTGAAACAGAACAGGGAAGAAAAGAAGGGATCTTATCTTCTCCCTTGGTGACATCTCTGAACAGACAAAAACTAGCTAGTCTCTGCGCAAGCCACAAGAGGGCCTCAACAGCACTCCTCACCAGGCAGGCGGGAATTCAATTGGCTGATCCTGCAGCATCAGTTTCCCCATCTGTGAAATGGAGACAATGGGACCCAGCTTGTAGCCAGAACTCAGTCATAGCCTTGCTGCTGAGATAGGCACCCAGGGGTCCAGTCGTCTTGTCTGATTTATTGGGTTAGCTGGCTAGTCTCAGGCCACAGGAGGTCAGGGGTCACATTCAGGATACTTTCTGGATTCTGAATCCTGTATTTCTTCTCAGTTCACTGTCCAGTGAGTAAAGCACTATATGGCAAAGCCTTCCCTGGCCCCACAGAAACCGGAGTAGGCAGTGGTCATTCTGAAGATGCCAGAACAATATCTCATTGCCCAAGCTGCCCCACCTCACCAGCCATCCAAGTCCCACCCACAGCCTGGCAGGGTGGTGAATAGGTTCTGAGCAGTAGAGGCTGTATGCAGCCAGCTAAGCCTCTTGCTTTGAGCCACACTAGGGGTAGGTACGCTGGTTGTAGACAGGCGCATGACTTACGTGGTGAAGGAAAGCGAAGGGCAAAAGAAACACTCAAGTACTGGTCACTCAGCCTCGGTCCTGATACCCCGGACAGACACAGACTTTGAAGTTAACTGCCGCCACTGGGCCTCAGGTTCTACAGTCAGGGTTTCCTCATGGTGCAGTATGGCAGGTATCCTGCCTTGCACTAGCAAAGGACAACAAATGCTGGAAAATGCAACATGCTTAGTAGCACGGGCCTCTCATCTCAGCTACTTCAGAATTTGAGATGGGATGATGGCAAGTTCAAGACCAGCCCGAGCATATTAGTGAGATTCTATCTCAAAATAAAAGGCAAAAAGAAGATGGGATGTGCCACAGTGGTAAAGTGGCTGCTTCATGTTTTCAAGACCCTGAATTCGACTCCTATTACTGAGGGGAAGGAGGAAGGGAGTGAGGGAGAAGGGAGAGAAGGAGAGAGAGAGAGACAGAGAATGGTTGTCACAAATGTCTGAGCCTCACTTGACCTTCTAGAGTCTTCACTGAAGCCTCACCTGAGACCCAGAAGCCCAACCTAAGATATTAGAAACCCCATAGAGACTCAGACGATCCCCCTGAGTCCCAACCTTGGAGGATTCCTCTCCCTACTCCTGCTGTAACTCCTGACCTTTGATAAAGGGATCTTTGTCTGTGCCTCCCTGCCCTGATTCCTGCCCTGCCTTCCCTCTCTGGCAAGGGTGGCTCCAAAGGAAATGGGAATTACTACAAGACCGACAAGTAGGGGCCAGGAGGAGGCCTGGGGCTCAACCAGGCCTTAGGGTGGAGAGGTTGACACCAGTAAAGATAGCCCTAGAGATCTTGTCCTTCCCTTATCCTATAGTCTCCCTGCCACCCAGAAAAGAGCCAAGGAATATGAAAACACCATGGCTGAGGCGGGGATTGGAGAGGGACTTTCAGTCACTGCCCCACACCAAGGCCCCTCTCTGTCCCTTATAGGCCCTGGTTATGGGACTGGTGTAAGAACAATCCAGGGGGGTGCCTCTCAGGAGTCCAGAGCTGGGTCAGGAGACCTTGTAAATGTTATCTCTATGCTTTGTGACTGGTCCTTGGTGTGCTGCCTCTCCTTTCAAATTATCTGCCTTGCCTGAGAACTAACTACCATCTCCAGACAGATACAGGATCCTCTAGCTCAGATGGGTACCTTGGACAGCGCCCTGGACAGCACCCATCCAGCCAAAGCCTCTAGTCCTGTCAGGACAGGAGTCAGGGTCAGTCAGCATCCTCAGGAGTGGCTGAGACGTTGCCCCTTCCTCAACTTTCACTGCCTTGGCCCCTTCTCCTGAAACTGTGGGGCCTCTGGCATTTAGATTCGAGGATCATCCACCAGCCCACTTTAAAGTCTCTTCTTCCAAGTCTAGTGGAAGCCAGTGTTCTCAGGGAGGCCTAGCCCTCAATATGGGAGAGATGGTTTCTCAGCAAGCCAAGCTCCTTGGAACCGACATTGTCATAAGCATGTGCTCCTGTTAAGATCTCCTTTCACACAAATGTGGGACAATTGTCCCTTTTCCTCATCCTCCCTGATGCAGGCTCTGTCTTTGTGCCTCCTGAATTCACTAGAAATCCCAGTAGGCAGGCTTTACGGTCTCCACTTTTCAGAGGAGCACACTGTGGGTCAGAACAGCTGCTGGTAAGGTGGAAACATTCCCAGCCTGCCTGATATTGTGGCAGGGGGCAGTCAGCAGGATGCTGACCTACCTGGGGGAACAGACATATCCCTCCAAGAGGCTGAGGAGAATCCTGGAGACCAATGTCCAGTTCCCGTAGCTTGGACCTTTGAGTAGTAATGGGTGTTGAAGAAAATAAAAACATAGAGTCCCAGGGGCAGAAGGGGCGGGAGAGACAAAGGGGTCAGGGAATACATGTAGGGGTAGAGAGGGGGCTAGAGGAAGGTTTAAGAGTCTGGAAAGAGTCCTTGCAGGCCAGGTTTACATGAGTCTCCTGAAATAAGGAGGAGGGTGTACTTTCACTCACAAACTATGTACAGAAAACCGACATGTGACCCCCTATAAGACAAGACTTCTAAGGGAAACCCAAGATACTGTGAGACCCCATAGTGGCAGGAAGGGCAATACTTCCTGTTCCAGCCTCATGAGACTCACAGTCCCCAGACAGAGCCTCCTATCTGTGAATGTCTGGAACCCGTAGCCATTTGCCCATGGGGAGGGTTGGGGTCTGACAGGGAGAGCTGGAAGCCATCAGGGAAATCGGGAGGCTGCTGCCCTCCCCACCATAGATCTAAGCAGACTCTAGCAGGGAACTTAGGGACAATGCACGCCAAATGTGTGGCAGAGGTCTGGCACACTCATGGCACGTGGCACCTCTTTCCCCTGCTCTAAGTTCTGGACCCTGCAGTAACCACTACACTCCCTCTTCTGAGCCAGAGAAGGGTGACAGGTGCCTGCTGCCTGCTGCCTGCAGAAGGCAAAGTCCTACTGTACCTTCAGAGACTCCAGATTCCCCTGGCTGCAGTACCCAGCACTAAGGCTGACCTGGTACAAGGTGAGTCTCCAGGGCTCAAGAGCGGTGGCCTGGAGGCAGAGATGGGACTAAGAGTCCTCGTATTCCAAGCTGAACAATTCAAAACCCTTTGGCAAATATGCCTGCTCTCCATGTGGGGTCAGATTATGTTCCTGTGGCTAGAGAGAGCTGGTTCCAAGCACAGAAAGGACAGGTGGATTGGTTCCTTTCTAGGCCTCAGAGGACCTAAGCAGATACTCAAGAAGAGCAAAGGGAAGAAGAATCCCTGGGCTTCCAGCAAGAGAGGCTCCCAGTCAAGGACCTGGCCAGGCCTCATCCACTCTCTTGCAGTATCTCTCTCTCAGGGAATTGCAGAGCTCACCCCTCTCTGGGCTTTTCCCTGTAAGTGCTCTCCTACCCTTCCAAAGTGTTATAAGGCACACTAAATTATATCTCTCAGTCTATAGAGATCTGCCCAACTCACCTGCCTCCCTGTATCAGAATGGGTCCCGTAAAGCTTCAGGGTTGCCAGACAATGGTGACACACGTCTTTAATCCCAGCACTCAGGAGGCAGAGGCAGGCAGATCTCTGAGCTCTGAGTTCAAGGCCAGCCTGGTCTACAAGAGCTAATTCCAGGACAGGCTCCAAAGCCACAGAGAAACCCTGTCTCGAACCATCCCTCCAGGATCAGGGCCTGCTTTCAGTATACCAATTGAGCAGCTGCACAATTGTCAAAACTCCACCTGCCTATTCTTCTCAGGGCAATCCCTCCACCTTCCAGAGGTTTCTCATCATGAACAGCACCTTCTATGTGCCCTCCCCTGTCCAGCCTGAGGAGCCTCCAATAACAAGGTCAGTACCCTGGGGAACTCCAGGCTCAGTCCCACTCCTCTACACCTATTTCAGAAGCACCAAGGCCAACTCCAGTAGAGCCTTCCAGGAAAAAAAATGGTAGATTTTCAAAAGCCACCAATCAGAATATGAGATACTACAGCTGATGGAAGCCTTTGTGTAGAGGCGGAGAGACCCTCCAGGGACACAGACGCCCCTTGCAAGCTGTTCCCAAACCACTGGGTCCCTGACCCACAGACACCCACCTCCTGCTCTGTTGACTTCACATCTCTTCCACCCACTTTTTATTTAAGTACCTGTGTTAAAGAGAATTTATTTCTGCAGTTAGTGAATGACCACTTTGCCCTACATGAACAATACCTTAAAATGAACACAATTATGAACAAAAAAGGCCAATTCGTTCTACCTCTACCCACATTCCAGCCTGATCAAAGGATGTCAAAGTATGTCTGTGAGTGTCAGACATGATGAAAGCCTTTCTCTGCACACACCTGCCCAGGGTATAGTCTTTATGCAACCCTGCCTAGACTAGGCAAGACTGTCCTTTACAGACTCCCTCCATAAGAGGACCAATCACAGACTAGTTCTACCACCCTCCTTGCAGTCAAGGATTATAACAGGCAGCCCATACCTCTGTACTACCGGCCAGGGCCTTTGAACCCCCTCCTCACAATCGGAGTAAGCAGGGCCAAGGCATTTGTTCACTTCACGGCCAATCCTACTACCCAGGGTTTCCTTTCCATTCCAAAGGCCCAGCCCAGAGGAACACAGGGAGCTGCATGGGCAACCTGAGGTAGGTGATTTACAGGGTTGGCCTACCCAAAGAAAGGGATGGAAGGACTACTGCCCTCCTGGCGGACAGCTATCCCTGGACCTTCCCGGAGACCTTTGCAGAGAGGACAGCAGCACAGCACAGCTAGCTGAGCCTGTGCAGGTACATAGTGACCAGTGGGGAGGGTAGCAGGCTGTCTGGGAGGAAGAACATGGCTGGGTGTGTCACAGAAGCACGAGCTGGAGCAAGCCCTTTCACGGCACACCTTGACAAGACAGCCCTGTAGCTCAAGCAAGGGCTTCTTACTGCTGTCTCCCCACTACCTCCGAGCCAGACACTGCTCAGAAACCTCAGTCTGAGACTGCAGGTCAAGCCAGATCAGTATAGCAGGTATCATGTGATGGGACTCCTTCTGGTGGGACTCCAGGCTCTGGGGCCTCAGAGAACCTAGGGGGAAGGGGAGGAGAACCAAGGGCCCAGCACTGTGCAGAACAGGACCTCTACCACTTGGGAGGGTGTTTGTCTGGGGAGGCTGCACAGGGTCCAGGGGGAGCACCTGAAAGTCAGATACTCCCTGCTCTCTACCCACAGGTCAGGCTATAAACTGTGCGGGCAGCAGGGACAGCATGGAGCCCTCTGCCCTGTGCATATTCAGCAAGGGGAAAGGGGATAAAGGACCCTGGGCCTAGGGTGTCTTCATTCCATCTTTCCTCTGCCTGACTTTAAAGATGAGCAGTCAGATGGGGGTACGGTCCGTCTCATCCTTGCTTTTGCTCTTCGGGGACCTGTTCTGGCTGTTCTGAGGTCTAAGTTCTAAATGAAGGAGCTTTTAAAGGCATAACCCTGCCAGGAATTTTCCATGCCTGAAGTGGGCCTGTGAAGCCCATGCAGCTTATGAGAGCTCTGTAGACCTTGGAGGAACTCCAAGGAGACCAGAAAGCTTCCTCCCCAAGTTCCTGCTCTGATACTTGACCCACTCTTCTGGTTAGTAATGGAGAAGTACTGGATCCTAGCTTCCAGGAGATTTTCTTGACATCAAGGTTCCTAGGTGGAAGTAAGACGGCTCACTAGATAAGGACTTGCTGCCAAGCCTGAGTCTGATGCTACGTAATAGAAGAGCATGGACTCCCACAAGTTCCACTGTGATCTCTACTTCCCCAATACACGCACGCAATAAATAAATAATAATAAATAGATAAATGCAATTTTTACTAAACAATCAACAGACCCCTAGAGTAGAGCCAGCCTCACACAGCATTCTGCCTGGGGTCTCAGACTTGCCCTAGAGATAAAAAAGAAATTTCTTCATAAGAGCCAAGACCCAGAAAGGGACAGAGTTGAAGGGGGGGCAGATTTTGCCATCTCTGCCTTGCTGGGTGGCTAGGGAGTCACCTGGAAACAGGATTCACAGAAGCATCAGAGCGTAGCCAAGGATATTCCACTAACCAAAAGGCTGGACCCTGAGGAACAAAAGGCCTGTTCCCGCCCGCCACAGGCCAGAAGATCAGCCTGGATCCCTCATTCTTTGTCCTGCCCTGGTCAGCCCTGTTCGTACTCCCCCTCAACCCCGGAACCCAGCCTGCTGTTACCTGTCTTTTCCAAGTCTAAGTAGTACTGAAGGCCTTGGTGGAGTTTCTGAGGGACCCTGGACCAAGCTGAGGTTCACTTCCAGGGGTTTCATTTGAGCTCTGTCCACGGTGCTCTCTAAGGCCAAGGAGGAGGAGGAGGAGGAAGCCGGGCAGAGGAGGGAGAAAAAGGGGCTTTGGCCTCATTTCCATGTGGAGGGCCCAGCCCCATTGTGCACCAGGCCTCACTCACAATTGAAGTCTTTGTGGTGGCTGGCTCCGCCCTCAGTACTCAGTCATGGTGGGGGTCCCGCCCCCCACCTGTACAAAGGGCTAGGAGAAAGCAAGGCCAGAAGATCGTTCCTTCCCCATTGGCCCCACCCAGGCCATAGCCTAGGGGCAGCCAGGGTTAGGAATCTCCAGGAACCTCAGAGTGTTGTATGGGAACCACTCACATTTATACTCTTGCCATGGGATAAAGCAGGCACCTGGGGGTAGAGGGGGGCTTCAGGCCCTCTCCCCTTGGGCATCAAGTATATGTCCTGCCTTGAGAGCTTCAGTGTCAACCCCAGCTGCATTAGGAAACCAGCTACCCTCAGAGAGAGAAGTTTAAGGCCCCCCTGTACTGGATATGAAGGGGCTGAGGTCTGTGACAATCCTGGGTGAAGGCTTTCAAGCTACTTTGACCATCAAGCTAGATGTGAGAAGCTATGGACCATTTAAAGACTGCAAAGGGGCTTGTAAAGCTGATCCCTTCTTCCCTCTGCTGGCCACATCTGTACTGAGGGCCCTACATCTGTCCTACCACTCCCTCCGCAGGCCATGCCTGCCAAGCGGGCTATGGGTGCTGTGGCAGCCTGAAGGCCTTCCCCCATTTTCCATCCCCCTCGAAGCCAGGTCAAGAGACTGTGGGCCAGCTGTTCCCAGATGTGGGCCAAGGCCCCTCCCCTTTCTGAAGGAATGACAAGCCTTCTGCGGAGGAGGGGGGCGGTAGTGTGACGAAGAAGAAAGGGCGGAAAGGGAGGGGGTTCTCCCCGGGTTTCTGTTGATCTGTTTAATCCCACGCTATTGCAGGCTTTCACAGATGGAAGGCAGAGGAAAAAGGAGGGGGGTCTAGCCTGCATCCTTCCCTTCCTTCTACCGCCCCCACCCCGCCTTAGCCACCTGACCCGTCTCAAAGTTGCCGGGCTGCGGTGCGCATGGCCTTTGTGCGCGCGGAGCAGCGGCCTGGAACCTGGAGCCTGAGCCAACTGGACTATGTCGCCCCACCTTCGTGCCCCAACCTCTTCCCCACGTACCCAGGAGCTAGCAAATAAATAAATCCACAAACATAAATTCGCAGTGTGCTGGGGAGAGGCGGCTGCGCCGGAAAGAAGGAGCGTGGAGAGGTGAGGCTGGGCCACACGGAGTCCAGGGGAGAACAGACCTGAGCCAAGGCCCAGCATCAGTAAGTTGACTCTTACGGAACCTCTGAAGGTTCCAGGGTCACCAAAAAGGTCCCTACCGGGAGGACTCCAAAGAACAGGCAGCGGAATGCTTGGGGTGGGCTCCCTTCTCTCAGCGCACAGGCAGCTCCACCCCCACGCCCAGGACAGCCCTTCCCCCAACCCACCAGGCCAGGCGGCAGGACGCAGGAAATTGGAAAAAGAGAACCAGGGATCCTAACTGGTGCTCCGGACTGAACGCTTGCACGCAAGCAAATGCGCAGGCCTGTTTCGGCGGAGATGGGAAAAAATAAACTTGATCTGACCCCTGGAAGGGGTGAAGCCCCAGACTCTCCAAGCACCACGCTCTGGTTTGGTATAAATATCTCCCACAAATAGTAAGGGGAGGCCAAAGGGAGGTCTTTGGCCTGGGAAGGGAACTGGTCTTTTAGGAGTCACGGTGCGGAGTCGGCCCGGTAGCAAGCGCGCTCCTTAACCTGAGGCTCTTGGGAGTGCCACCTCCATTCCCCGCGCGCCCTCCAAATAGAAGCAAGCTCTGGGCAGGTTATAAGCAGAGATGTCTTAGACCATTGCAAAAAAAAAAAAATGAAGGGTGGGGCTGAGGAAAGGTAAAGGGTCTGCTGTCCTGGGATCGCCAGGGTGGGAGAGGACCGAGGTTCGGCGGATGGGATGCGGTTCCTGCAGGCTATGCCTTCAACACCATGGACAGCAGATCCTGTAGCTTTGGGGTCCTGGACCGCGTTGTGGAGTCTTGAACCGTCCTGGGGACCTGTCCAGTACCCTCTAGGGTTAGAGACCGCTGGCCAGGCCGAGAGAAGCTGGCGCTAACGAAAAGAAGCAGCCTCTGCTCGGAGTCTAGATCCTTCACTATTCAGTGTCCCTGGGACTGTCTGTGCTGGCAGGTCGTGGGTAGTTTCCTTGATTTGAGGTTGGGCATAAGCAAAGGTGGGCTTACGAAGGCTGTGTAAGTGGGGATTCTCCAGCGACTGACACTTGCAAAGGGAAGGATTGTGAAGAGGAAAAGGAGAGGTGTCCTGGCCCTCTGAGGATTTTCCAGGAGTGGCATAAGATCTCTGGAGATCGCCTCCTTCCCAGCCGAGTGTCTTCAGGACTCTCGTAGGGCTGGAGAAGGTTGCAAAGGAAGGAGGCAGAAACTGTACCCTGGGTCACCTAGCTTCTGCTAGAGGGCAGGTTGGCCCCGCGAGGAAAAAATAGGGGGGCAGAGGCCTGCTTGCTTCCGTGCGGTTCCTCCAGTCTGCACCAGGAACAAAGGCCCGCTGGGGAGGCCTGGAGTGGCGTTTTGGGAAAGCCGCCGATTCCTAGCCCTAAGGGACCTGATCAGGATAGCCACCCTTCAGTAGGCTGCAAGGAGTAGATCCGATTGCAGTCAGCTGTGAAGTGTGGACTGTGGTCCCATCCCTGCAGGCAAGGACGAGTGAAAGAGGGGAGCAGTCTCTGGTGGGGGTTGGGAGAGACATCTTACTCTCTCCTCCATATAAGGCCCGTCAGCAGGAGGCTGGGACCCCTTTCTTTTCCCCAGGAGAGAGGGTCGCAGGAGCCACTGTGTTGAGTGGTTGGTTGTTCTGGAAGGACCCGCTGCTGGTGTGAGGCAGGCATAGTGTGTTCGCTGCACAGCGGGGTGTGGCTGGTGGGTGTAGAGGAGCTGCGGTGGGCTGCGGGAGCTTTTGCGTGGGTGGTGCCACAGGACAGTACGAGCGGTTCGAGAGTATCAGAGAGGCAATTTCTCCGCATACGTGTGACCGCGGGGCGCCGGGCACAATCGAAGGCGTTCGAGGGCTGCGTCCGAGTGAGTCGAGGAGCGCGCGGAGCGGGACGCCGCGCGTGTGCGCGGGAGGCACCAGTCGCGCGGTGCGTGAGTGCGCGTGTACGCGGTGCGCGTGCCCCTCAGTTCTCAAGGACACCTCCGGGAGGAGGCGGCGGAGCCGGTGTCCGGGTGACGTCACCGCGCGCCCCAGTGATAATCGCCCGGTGCCGGAGCAGAGCGCGGATACGAGCGGAGGCAGCGGCGGCGGCGAGCGCGGGGACTGTGGCACCCGGGTTGGGCCAGGAGAGTGGGAGTCTGACTCCCGCAGTGCCGACCTCGTGGACGCTGGGCTCTCAGCCGGTCCTCGGGAATTTGCCTGGCTTCCTTGGCGATGTCCCTGCGCTCTTCTCCACCCGGGACCGAAGCGTGCGGGTCCTGCGTGCGCCAAGGAGGAGGCGGAGGCGGGAGCGGGCGACAGCGCGGGTGGTGCTGCGGAGCGGAGGCGGCGGCAGCCGAGGAGCAGCAGGCGGCGGCGGCTCGCGCCCGGACGGGTAACTGCACTGGCGGCCCCGGCCCGAGCGAGCCGGCAAGCGGCCTCTCAGGTCACCCCGTCTTTCTCTCCTCGAGCAGCTTCTCGCCGGTCTGAGGCGCAAGGGAAGAGAGCTCAGCGGGTTGTAAAAAAGAGACTGCTTTTCATCTCCGAACATCGAGGTTCTTTATTTTCACCGCATTCACGCGCTCCTGGTGGGGCCGGGAAGATGAGCCGGGGAAGGGCAACTGCAGAGAGGCTTGTGCCGCCGGGGTGGAGCGGGCTCTGCACCCCTCAGAAGACCGCGGCAAGCCGGAGCACGCGCGCGCTCACCCCGGCCGGCTCCTGCGTCTCTCTCGCCACAGTTGCGAGGGGTCCCTGCTTCAGGGACGGCCCCGAGGGATTTGCCTAGGCCCTTCTCTACCTCGGGGAGGGGAAGGAGAGCGGGCTCCTCGGAGTTGGGGGCGGACCAGGGCTGCATTGCCAGCTTAGCGCGGAGCCCCGCCCCGCCCGCCCCGCCGCGAAGAAGCTGGAGCGTTCGCGCCCCTCAGGCTAGGACCCCACGCAAGCCGCAGCCCCGGCCCCGACCCGGCCCAGCCGCTCGCCGCCCGCCGCAGCCCTGAGGGCCCCTCTGCGTGTTCACAGCGGACCTTGATTTAATGTCTATACAATTAAGGCACGCGGTGAATGCCAAGAGAGGCGCCTCCGCCGCTCCTTTCTCATGGAAATGGCCCGCGAGCCCGGCCGGCGCGGCGCCCCTCCCGCGGGAAAAAGGCGAGCCCCGGCCCCCGGCGGCCCCTCGCTCCGCGGACAAATCCGGCGAACAATGCGCCCGCCCAGAGGGCGGCCCAGCTGCCGGGCCGGGGATCTGGCCGCGGGACACAAAGGGGCCCGCATGCCTAGGACGTCACGGGGAGGGTGGGGGCGACCGCGGGGGAGACTGTGGCCACCCGGCCCCTGACCACGTGTGTCCGCAGCTCTGAGTGCTCGAGATCCCGAAGAGGGGGACGAGGGCCAGGAGACAAAGGGAGGGGCCGGGGGAGCGGCGGGCTAAGGGGCTCGGGAGGGAAGTGTGCAGTGTCTCGGGTAGAGTTGGCGCGCCCGGCTACCCACGGGCAGTCCTGGGCGCTGTCCGCGGTGCTGGCGGTGGAGCCACCCAAAGAAGTAGGGAGCTGAAGCGCGTGGGGTGAAGGGATGTCCTGAGAGTCTCTGCTCCCACCCAGGGGGCCCTGGACAGTTGCCGCGGCAACCCGGGAAAAGTGGGGTAGGGTGTCTAAGGTCACTGCAGTTTGTCCCTTAGTCACTCCGGTTGGGGGGCACAGGGTGGAGGCTATGCCCCCTGAGATTCTAAAGCAACCTCCGCACCTTGGGCCGAGGTTCGAGCTGTAGAAGTGGGGGATCTGCATTTGCACCAAGGTCTAAATCTGGGTGGATACACTGGACTGCAGCCCGCCCCCAAACCTCTCTCCAGCTATGCGGGACGCGAGGCACGTGAGGCTCTGCAGCCTAGGGAGAAAATGACAAATCCTCCTCCTCCCTCCCCCACCACCATCTGCAGCCGCAGTGACACCCACTCAGGTCTGCTGCAGGCATTTTTTTTTTCAGTCCTCGGAAGCCAGCGCCACCTGCTGGCGTCCTAGTATGAGACTCTGCTCCGGCACGTCTCCTCCCAGCACGGTTCCCAGTCCCCAAGGTTACAGGCCCTATTACCTAGGGCAGTGGCTCTCAACCTTCTTAATGCTGTGACCCTTTAATACAGTTCCTCATGTTGTGGTTACCCCAGTCACAAAATTATTTTTGTTGCTACTTCCATAACTGTAATTTTATTACTGTTGTGAATTGTAAATATTTTTGGAGATAGAGGTTTGCCGAAGGGGTCGCAATGCTCAGGTTGAGAACTGCTGACCCAGGGTGACATTCAGGTCACAACCTCTGCGTCCACATCCCCTCAGGCAATCTCCAGACCTGCTTTTCATCTTCACAGGGTGAGTATGAGCCCCTTTGCTGGCTCTGACCCTGAGCCGGCATTGGTCACCCCAAATTCTCCTAGTCCCAAGTCCTATATAGGTGGCAGGAAAGCACGAAAAAGGGCCCACGTGGAGACACAAAGGGAGGCCACAGAGAGCCTGCCCCAGTACTCTCTGGAGAGATGCATACTGCCACACAGTCACAGGTCACTAGTGCTTTGCGTCTTATCCCAAAGCAGAGCCTCTGCAGATCCTCTGCGCTTCGGAGGGTGGGGAAAGGGCCCCATCAAGCTTTGGTCTGGCCACAGCACTGACCTTGGACTCCGTATCTCTTTTCCCTTCCTCCCTCAAAAGTGGGTGGAGACGGGTCACCTATGGCTCCAGAGGAGTAGGGCCCCAAGGTGAATGAACCCAAGGCAGTACTGAAAGAATCAGTAGAGGCAGCAGTCCCCTGGCGTAGGGGTTCCTGGTGGGCACACACACACACACACACAGACACACACACACACACACACACAGACACACACAGACACACACACACACAGACACACACAGACACACACACACACACACAAATGTGTCCCTTGTCCAGTTTGAGCACTGTTGAAGTTGATCTAAATCCTGAAATCTGGCTATTTTCTCAGAGGGAAGATTTCCCATCCCTCCTCCCTGGAGCTGAAGCTTCATTCTTGTTCACTTCCCTTCCTGGAGACTGGGCTCCTAAACACAGTGATCTTCTGGGATGTGAGCAGAGATTGGGGTGGGAAGGGGTGAGGGAGGAGGGCTAGAAAGTAAATGGATGACAAAGCCCCTGGCAAGCTGCTCTGGGCACTGACTGAAGCTTGAGGAGTGTCACCTCCTTCGCATTCCGTGGAGGTCAGGGATTCCAGTTCATGGGCACAGACTGAACTGGGCCTGGAGAGCAGATATAGGACATTCAGTAGGAAGGTCATCTTTCAGACCTCACCGTGCCTAGGACGCAGCACTGTCTGCTAAGGTGTAGACAGGCCCCACACAAATGAGTTAGGAACCAGCTCAGATCTATCCATGGGGGCTGAACGCCAGCATCACTCTTTGACTCACAGGGCCCAGTAGCTTAACTTATTCCCATTGTGTTTTGCACCCCTTCTTTTGTGGCCAAGTTTGGATGTTCATCCCCCTGCTTATCCTAGAACACACTCATCCCTACACACAGACTACCTGGTCCACTCAGAAGCTAGGATTCAGCATATAGCTTGGGTGCCAACCTGGTAAACAGCAAGCTTGGACAGAGGGCTAACATTCCCCCCATCATTCCCCCATGAGTCCGGAGCCCTCTTCAGTATAGGGACTAGATAAAGGAGATACATGGCTGAAGCATCCAATATAAGCACATCTCCACTCCAAGGGAAACCCAGCAGAACTGCCGCCCCATAGCTTCTTTGAAAAACCCTAATTCTCCCCAGAGGTCACCATGTCACTTCTAGACTTTGGCCTATCAAGATTTGAGATGCTTCCTCTCTCCATACTTCATCCTTTGGGCTCTTCCTGATCTCATCTCCTAGTCATGGCACCTCGTGGAGCAGTCTCCAGGAGCCCAACACTTCTCTTCTTGTCTGTATGCAATGCTGAGTGAAAGCCAGGCTCCAGCCTCTCTGTCCGTTAGCATCCCAACCTTCCCTCCCGGTGCGGGGCATGCGGGTGGGGGTGCAGGGCGGGCAGAGATGCCTCAGAAGGAAAACTGAAATAGCAAGGCGCTACTGCTATAGCTTGTTAGGGAGATGAAAGATGGTAAGAACTTCAGTTGGCAGGAAGGAGGAAAGAGGGTCTGATTTAGCATGGTGACCCCATCCAAGAGGAAGCAAGACTGGGGTAGGATCTTCTCAAGTGCACACACACGCATGTGCCCTCCCAGTCTCGGGATGCTTCCCAGCCCCGGGCTATGCCTAGTTCACATGGCACACAAAGGCAACTTTCATAATGGAGCTTCATCTGCAGCAGCTCCCGTGGGTGCAATCAAAGAGTCACGGGAGTCCAGGATGCAGGAGCCTCTACCCAGCCCAGGCCTGCCCACTCCTACGACCTTAACCTCACCTGGATTCTGTCTCTACCCGGCAGAGGTTCCTGTCTTCCTGTCACCAGCAGAGGCTTAGGCTCCTCCTTAGCATCAGACCACTCGACAGCTCAGCTGTTCTCTCCCTCTGCTTGACCAGAAGGATAAACCAGTGTCCCCACGGCTACCCGAGACTTCCTGGTGGGTCAAATGAGTGGACCCAGACTTCTCTGGAAGCTGAGCCATGGTAGTGCTGCCCAGGCAGGACTTGTCTCAAAGGGAGGGTGAGAAGGACCCATTTGCACAGCCAGGCGCCTCTCTTGTCACCTACCCCCTTACAGCTGGTCCCATTCCTTCAGAGCTTAGGCACATACTTCCCTAGCTCTTTTTAGGGACACAGCATCAGCCAAAAATGTAACAGCAACAAAGGTTAATAATAATAATAGCAACACACCTGCCCTTCCAAGCTCTACACTCCCGACATGTCTGCCACAGCCTGATCTCAAGTCAGTCCCCACCACCCAGAAAGCCTTCAACAGGGAGATATCAGAGTTATCATCCGTGCTGGAGACAGGAGTAAGGCATGGCTTAGATGTGACCCTTCCATACGCATACATACTCTTTCCACTGATGCCCTGGTGGAAGGTATAGGCCTTTCCAGCACAGAAACAGCAGGACAGGAGCACACTGCAGTCTGGCAGACAGCGCTCTCCCAGGAGCCAGGGAGAACCCATCTTTGGTTCTAAGCCACTTTAAACAGGTCCTGTCAGGCTGTCCCAGAGATGTCTCTGGGCCCTATGTAGTCCTTCCTTTCTCTGATTTGCCACCCAAATTAACCACTGATTATGGGCAGAGGTTGTATGCATCCTAGAATCTGGTGGAATGGGCATCCAGCCTGTTTGTTCCCTGGGTCACGCCACCTTGAGTTTATACCAGGAGCTCCAGATACGCAGTAAGAGATCCAGACGATTTTCAGTGCATGTCCACTCCAGATAGCCAGAACCAAAATCCTTGAACTGTCCCCAATAAAACCAGCTCTGCAATCACAGTGTGAGCCCACATGGATGGATGGCCAATTAGAGCAGGTTTGGGAAGCTTCTCAGTCCCAGGCTGTACCTGGTCCACACGGCACCGAGAGCCAATACTCCCCAGTGGGCACCATCTCTGCTGGAACAGAACGGGACATGTACAAAGTACACAGACTGGCTCAGGCAGTCTGAAGTACAATGAAGCAGTGCAAAGCCTTGTTTGAGGCACACACAGAATACCCCAGCACACACCTCTGGCCACGTGTGTGTGTGTGGCAGGGTCCTCCGCAGGTGCCTATGCTCACCACAGGTAGAACCCAGAGATGCTCAGGATTCTGCACCTGGACAGGGATGGTGAATGACACCATGGAGAACCAGGCCCCAGAGTGACCTTGAGTATTAGACAGCAGAGGTTACACTCAATCACCATGAGCAATGACAGTGGGGACCGAGGCATCTTCATCCAGAGACCGGTCCTACCTCAGCCCATATCATGGGAGGCGCCCACAGGATGAGATCCTTGCACTTCTGCTTGTTCACTATTCTTCCACTGATTGAAGTATTCCTGAGTCTCTTCTGGGGATCAAGCCATAAGTGCTGCCAAGGTCTAGACAAGTCTGCAGGGGACAGGACCCTACTGAGCAAGCACCATATATTCCACCTGGCACCTGCTCGAACCAAGACAAGAAAAGCAGGGTAACAGCAGGCAGGGAGGTCGTTCACTTGGCCACAAAACCCAAGGACTCGTGGGGCCAGGATTTTCCCAGTTTATTCACCGTGCTTCAGTTTCCCTGTCTGTGGCTGGGTGATAAGTTCAGGCATGTCCAGTGGGTAAACATGTGAATTTATCATGACTGTAATCAATGCCATCATTACCATCTTCATCACCTCCATTATCATTAGTGTCAACCATCATCACTGTCATCATCACTATCACTGCTACCCAACCACCG